>CM033272.1:0-115333 GCA_019343175.1 Oedothorax gibbosus
TTTTTATTTTCATTTTTTTAAACAAAAATTGGGGGCAAAAAATTTGTTCGGGGGAAATTTTAAAAATTTAAAAAAAATCGGGATTTTGGTTTTACTAGATCAACCGAAACGTAAATTGCAAAAAAAAATTTAAGCTTATAAAAATTTTTAAAAAAAAACGAAGTGAATTTTTTTGGTTTTCAAAAAAAAAATTTTCGGTAGAGCTTAGGGGGTTTGGGGGCGCTCGCCTTGCACCCCGGAAGGGCCCCCAGGTTCGGGTCCGGGCATCCCCAAAAAAAACTGCATTTTCTTAAAGGCCCCCCTGCCCCCCCAAAATGCCCAAAAAAAACGAAAAAAAAACCCTTTTGAAAAGGGAAAATTTGCACGTTAAATCTCTTCAAAACGTGGGCAGCCACAAAAGGAAAATGAAACTCCCCCAAAACCGCAAAAAGTACCAAAACTTGGTGAAAAAGTGGGTTTTTGGGTTGGGGCAAAAAAAATCCCCTTTGCAAAAAGGGGTTTGGGTTTTTTTTTCCCCCTTTACGAAAGCGTTGGCGATAAAAATTTAAAACCCGGAAAGGTTTTTTAAAAAAGCCAAATCGGAGCCAAAATTTTGAAAAAATTGGGTGAATGCCCCCTCTATGATGCTTTTGGGAATACAAGGGGGCCCCCCGTGGGGGCCCGGGGAGTCAAAAAAAGGCCCCACGTTAAAAGAACTGGGGGAGGGGCCCCCTTTTTCGGCAAAAAAATATAACCAGATAACGGAAATTTAAAAGGATGGTTTTTGATGTTTGAATTTTAAACTTGTTCTCAATGTCTCCACCTATCTCAGTAAAAAAAATTTAAAACAAAATAATTTTTAAAAAAAAAAAAGCTATTTGGGGGAAAAGGAAAATCAATATTAACATTTTTTTATTAATTAGTAAATTTACATTTAAAAAAAAAAAACCCCAAGTAGAAAATTTTTGTTATACTTTTTTTTTCTTTTTATATATATATATATACACATATAATGTTTCAAAGTTAAGTTGGTTTTTTCTTTACTTCCGTATCGTTAAAATTATTACTTTAAAATATCTTAAAACTTGGCCGCTGTTTACACGATAATTGAATTGTTTTGTTCATAACAACTTGTGCTTTGTCAACTTTTTTCAGTCCTCAAAATTTTATTTGCTTAAAAGACAAACTCTCAAATTTATGTTCATTTTGGGTGGAGCATAAAAGTTCGATGAGGGGCATTTTTTAATATTTAAACAATTGTGTCTATAACAGATTTTGATATCATAATTAAAAATAGTATTAAGTTCATATGTCAATATTTCATTTACTTGAAAGCGCCCACGCCAGCGTGAAGCGCTGTGTTAAGGCATCATGGGCACCGTCGATACCTTCGCATGTTCTGTATCCGTCTTAGTCATCTTATTAACGGCCCGTTTTGGACCAATAACGCCGTGTATATGTGGACGGGTGCCGTTAAATCTGTTGAGGTTTCAAAGTTTGACACCATGTACGGCGTCCCCTATAAGATTGCGTGGAGTCGCGAAAACAACAGTCTGCGCACTGTACCGGGTGCGGGTTCAATTCCCGCCTTCGCCCTGGGTGTAATTTCTCTTTCTGTGTCAGTAAAAATTCTGTCTGTCTTACTTGACGAAGGTTTATAAGCGGGTCTCTGATCAAGCACACAAGCCGGAAAGGCATGTACACAACCAACCAATAAAGTTTTAGAATTTTTTATACGTGACGAACGACAATTGGGTTTGGGCTGAATTAACGTCGCACTAAAGCTACAAGAGGACTATTGGCCACGGACCTCATATTTAAATCAGGGTCAAGTGACGAGTCCGAAACCCGAACTGGCACTTAGGTAGCCGTATCGCGACTTCTTACGCGGCGTCAGAACTTAGGAACTACGGCAGATTTAACGTGCACCAGTCCTCATATACACGGCGTAATTTAATGAGATTTTTTTTTGCAAAATAAAATTTACTTGACCTTCAACACATTTTAATTAACAAGCCGATAATATCAAAAGAAGTTGTTTTTAAGGGTAGGGGGTGTTAGGAGTTAAGACATTTCTAATCGAAAAAAATATACATATGTAATTTTGAACATACTCGCATTGAAGCACACTCAGTCTGCTTAAAATAAGGTATCATATCATATGTACAAATCATACATCTAAATTCAAACAAGTTTTGAAATATTTACAAAAACGTCGTGTATTTTAATGATATTTGACCAATACTCGGCTTTTATAATTGCCCCATTCTGAATAACATGTTTTTAGAATTTATTGCTCACGAAAACCCCATTTCTATTAAACCAAACCATTCCAAATGAATTGAAATTTTTACTATATGTCAACCCATATTTATAATGCTTGTTTTCAATGCCTTTACCTAGCTCATGAAAAAAAATTTCAGAATAATTTTTATATAGGGAGCTATATTAAAAAAGGATCAATATTAATATTTAATTTATTTATAAACAAAACAAGTAGGGGGGGGGGGAGGGGTTGTTACAGAATCTGTCCCCTTAAACCGCTTCCACACAACATTTGTGTTCAACAGGAAAAAAAACTATTTATTACACCTCAGAAAGAAATTCGGCAAACAGAGCTTTTAGCTAGTTGTAATTAAACATTTAAACGATAAAATTAGTTATTTTCATTAATCTTCTTTCTCAGATTTAATAATTAGACTTTTTATCGGTTGCTTAATTTGTTTGAAGTTTCGAAGAATAATAATGTTATCTTTTTTTAAAAAATATTCTTTGTGTCGTCACAAGTTACCATTTACATTTCTTTTCGAAAATTCAGTATTTATCGTTTGTTAAATTAATTTACAGTTCGAAAAATATATAATTAGTACAATTGATGCTTTAAAAATAAAAGCGTAACTTTGCATATTTTTTATGCCAAGTTAGAATTCGCTATGCATCATCCTTCTTCATACATATAAAATGACCATCAAAAAGAACTCTATTGTGATATTACAAAATCCAAACTAAATTAGAGATCACATAAAAAAATATTCTTTCAAAAGTTTTTATTTTTATTTTGATAAAGTTTCTTGTACGTTTAACGAAATGGCAACAGTGAAAATATTGAATAAAAATAAAAATGGAATTTGCATGTTTTTCAATGTAGATTAATTTTTAGTATTTAAATTTTAAATAAACTTCTACTTAAATTTTTTTAATGAAATTTGGAATGTAGCCTAATCTGATTTTTTGCTACAAAATGACTATCCCCCTTGGGCTGGGGACTTTTGGTTTTTTCTGTGAAAGGGGGGTGACAGACGGACAGAACAGCCCCACGGACGAACGATTATAATACCCTTCCACTTTTACGTTATAAACGTAGTGTGGAAGCTAAAAAACAGGATTGGGGATAATTTTAGCCTTTTCAATGCTCAAAATTCTTTATTGTTGTAAATGATTAACACTCTCAAATATATGTTCATTTTGGGTCTAACATAAAAGATCGATAATGAACAAATTAAAGAACCAAATATAGAAATGACATAGCTTGTATAAATGAAAAAAACATATGATAATTTTAATTCCATATATTCTAGATCAAATTTGCAAACATTGATTTTATTTCTAAATCATTTACAGTATATTTTTTTTTGCTTGATTCTATCTTTATTTTCATCACTAAGACTTCTATTAATTTTTAATACTAGATGATATGTACTCTTTAATTGATTTCAGTCATTCCTTGTCAAATCAACCAATTGTCTTAACCTTGACATTTCAGAAGTGGATAGTGGATAAGGTTTGATACATAGGTCACAATGCGCCAATCGAGACCATGTTTTTCATTCCTGAGGAACTGTTGCCACTCAAGAAACAATGCTCCATTGACTGTCAAAAAGTCTCAGATTGGCCGAATTCGGCAACACTATGGACGTCTTGAAACAGCTGTAGAACATTTTAAATGCTTTTTAAACCGATATGCTAAACATATATTTTTTTTTAGAAAAACAAGTTTAAATTCCAAAAACCACCACTTTCAAATATCTATATTTGTTTCACTGACTGTGATTAACTATCAAATATGCTATATTCATAATAGGAGGACAGTATATGGTTGTATCAAACTATTCGCGAAATCGTTCCATTGTAAGGCAGTGAGTTATTTAATTGGTCCTTTCACAGGAAATTTCGCTGTTGCGTATTTGTGTATAACTTGAAACAAATAATATTTATTTTTTGCCGAAAAATAGCAAATATAGTCTAAGCAACTTTTGAAACCAAATCTTAACTAATAATAACTAATACCTTTTAACCCTTTTAAAATGTATGATTTTTAAATTTTTGCTTTAAAAAATATTTTTTGATCTTTGATATCATACAAAGTTGGGAAAAATTTTTAAATAAAAATCATTTTACCCTGGGAACTTAATTATATTTTTTTTTAAACTTTGGCATCGCCATAAGACTTAGCATTGAGGACGATGTATTAAATTTGGAGAAATTGTATCCTTTGGATTGTATGCAACATAAATTATTTTTTTTTTAAATTTAAAAAAATTACCTTATTTACTCTAAACATTGTAACGGTACCTGATCCGTGGCCCTCTAGCGGCCACCTCTAGAAGTTCCCCGCCCGAAACGGAACGAGAACAGAAACTATTTTTTGGAACTGGATGTTATGGACGAATAGAGAGCTTGTGCCGAAATAGGAACTGATTGATTTGAAAAGAACCTTTTTAACATTTTAAATAGATGCTTTAAAATAAAGAAGCTGAAGTAAACTAACTTTAAAAAAAAATGTGTTTTTAAAATAAATCTTGGAACTTTGAAGTTCTCTTGTCGGTCTTGGTAATTCGTTACAAGATGCCTGATTTGGTGGCTTTGCGGTTGGATTTTTCGACAATATTCAGTTCGTCGGTGCGGGTTGAGTGCCCTTATATGATTTTGTCGTCTCTACAGTGCCCTCCGAAAAAATAGTTGTATTAAATAAAAATTGTCAATACAAAACTCTGTTTTATGAAATTATAGTTTTGGTTCTAACAAAAATAAACCCGTTTAACTCGTAAAAAAAAACTTAATAAGGTGCAATTAATCCCTTGGAAAATGAGTTTTGAGTTGTTTTTGATATGATAAACAGAAAGTTTTGTATGAATTAACTCTAAAAACAATTATGTATGATATTAATATTTCGTAACGTTGGTAAAAATTCTATTGGAAAGACGCCATTTTGGTAACAAAAAATTTCTGGTACAATGTGAATGTAAAATACTTTTATTTGCTTGGAAAAAATATTTTTTTAATTGTTAAATATTAAGCATTAAGTCTAGCTAATTGTTGAAATGTAGTTACTTGAGCGTAATAGATATTTTTGTTGCGAAGTATGTATTTTGATATCGAAAAAGAAAAAAATATTTAAGAATTTTGTGTATTCAAAGTCTGAATGATAGCACGGTTTAAAAATTTTGGGAAGATATTTTGTATACATTTAAAAGGTATATATATTTCAATTATACGTTGAAAAATTATTGTGTTTATCAAGTTTTGATAGGCGTATAAAAATAATAAGAATTTTAGTGTATTCAAGAATAATTTTATTTTGAATGACAACACTGTCAAAATTCGTGGGGAAAAAAATACTTGTGTTTATTAAAATATTTGTTTCTTATCAAAATATTTGTCTGTATAAACTAATTATACTGTTTAAAAAAATCTTGAGTAAATCAAGTTTTGGTTTTGAAAAAATATGTTCGCTGGACAAAAAATGGCGGACAGTAAAGTTTGAGTAAAGCTTCCTGTTTGACTAACAAAAAATATCGAAGCTACGAAGGTTTTTTTTATTAGGTTATTGACAGGTTCGTATTTCGAATTTATTATTTCCTGTGGTTAAAATAAAGATGGTATTTATTTTTGATGCTGTTTTTTTTAAGTAAGAAGAAAAAAATCTGTGAGTGTGCTTACAAATATTCAATTTTTATTTTATTGGAAAATAATTTCGTGTATTCATTTTATTTATCTTTGTTATTGAATATTGAATGCATAAAGAGGGATGTTGTTAAAAGTGATTTTATATTTCTTGCATTAAAATATAAAATTGAACATATTCTTAGAATAAATTTATCGAAAAATAAATTATTTATTTTCGCTTTATTCCCGAGTGTGATTTATGCAATCGAAACATTTTTTCGAATTTATAGCGTAATAAGTTTATTAAATTGCTTGTAGTAAATAAAATTAAACCTTGTTATTTTTGTCTTAAAAAAAAGATATTGAATAATTTATAAAGGTTTATGTTTAAGATATTACTTTTATTTGTGAATTAGGATATGTTATAATAAAAAAAAGTTAATATTATATGAGGTTTCCATTACGAGAGTGTGGATTTGTCTCAAATATTTAAAAAGGCTTTTTAATATCTTGATAGGTAAAGGTAGTTAATTCTTTGTTTATAAATATGGCAATTTGGGGAAAGTGTCGAAAAGTGGACTTATTAAACTTAGCCACTGAGATGAACATTGAAAAGATGAAATGCGACAGTTTTAACCTTGAAAGAAGCCATAAAAAGTAGTGAATTTTATGAACTAGACTTCGTTGAGTCGTTTCTTCAAATGCTGTCGAGGAAAGATTGACGAAGGAAGCAGACGAAAGGACCAGAAGACAGGCACAAGAAGAAGATGAAAGGGTCAGAGCGAGACAACTAGAAGAGCATAGATTGTTTCTAAAAAAGCAAGAGTCGGAAAATAAATTTCTTCTCAAAAAAATTAAGATTGGAGAAAAAATGGAACAAGAGAGGCTCCAAGACACGAGAAGATATACACCATCTGATGACAAAAATGACTCTAAATCTGAATACAGCTTGTACTTAGTCCTTTTCGAAAGAAACAGCCAAGAGAATAGGACTTCAGAAGAGCAATGGGTGTCTCACCTAACGGGACTCTTGCCAATTGAAATGGCCCAACTCATCGCTCGAGAATCGGAAGAAACATACGAAGATTACGAGGCTGTTTAAGAAGGTACTTCTGAACAGATACAAACTAAGCCCAAAAAGTTCCGTCAACTTTTTTATAATCACAATAAAGGACCAGAGGGAACTTGGAAAGACTTTTTGTTTGAGTTGAAAAATTATTTCTTAAGGGATAAGAGGGTTAGAAGTGAGCACCTTTGAAGATTTGTGCAATTTGATTTTGTCCGAACAAGTGAAGCGGAAGACCAGTTGGAAATTAAAAATCATTTCATCGATGAGTGGACCCAGATGAAAAATCCAGAAAGAGTCGCAGAAAAACTAGATGAATACGAAAACGTAAGGCTGCTCTGAAAAAGAAGACATTCCCATCAAAAGAAAAATCTTTCAAACCATGGAGAGGTAAAAATCAATCTGAAACAAAGGCCCCTGTAAACGAACCAAGGGTTGAGAAGAGCGAAAATGAAAGAAGTAAAAATAATGAAGCCTTCGAAAAACGCAGGAAACCGCGGTGTATTCGTTGTAATTCTACTGAACATCTAAGGCCTGACGTCCCTTGATGAAGAAACCTGCAGGAACTTCAGACATCAACCGTCTTATAAAGAAAGGAGACGAAGATGTTATGTCACCATATACCTTCATGGCTGAAGTCAATGGATTCACTATGCCTATTTTGCGAGATACTGGAACCAGCATCGATGTTGTGTGCCGCAACCGCATCACTCCTGAAATGTTAACCGGAGAGAACATTTGGGTGCAACAACCATTGGACGAATTTCCAGTTTGCTTACCGTTGGCAGAAGTGGAGCTGAAGGGAGAGTTTGGACACGTCATAACTAAAGCAGCTGTCGTTCCATGCCAGTTAGATAAAGGAAGGTATCTGCTTGGGAACCAAACAGCAGCCTTGTTGGAGACAATGAAGAATGAAGATGTTCCTCACCAGATTAACGCTATAGAAAACAAGAGCTCAAAAACGTAAAGCAGAACAAGAGCAAGCTGTCGGAGACATAATTGAAGAAGTCGTGGACGAAGAGGAAAACGAGAATGATGAAATAACAATTGATGAGGATGATCTGTTTTCATTTCCACCTAAAGAAGATAACTAGAGGGCTTGGCGTTGTTGAAAGTAGATTCCAAAACTTTCTTAGATCAACAAAAAGAATGCCCTGAGCTGAAATCGCTTTTGGAAAAAGTGCAAGAAAATACAGGTGAACCTGTTGGTGGATTGGTAAAGCTAGAAAATGGAATATCGTGAAAGAAAGATGGACAAGACAGGAGTGGAGAGACTGCTACTGGTTGTGCCTAAAAAGTATCGAAATGACTTGAAAGCCTTTTGTCATGAGGGGACATCGGGACATTTAGGAGTGACAAAAACGAAAGACATCTTTTCCAGACACTTCTTTTTGGCCCCAGTGTTATAAAGAAATCGAAGACTACGTTCGAAGCTGTGACAGATGTCAACGCGTTGGAAAACCTTTTGACAAAAAGAAGGCTCCTATGAAGATAGTTCCAGTGATTCAAGAAGTCTTTTCCAAGATAAATGTCGATGCTTGTGGACCTTTGCCAGTCACTCCAAGGGGAAAAAAGATATCTGTTGACTGCGATGTGCCTATCATCCAAATATCCTGATGCCGTCCCAGTAGAAGATATAACATCTGTGACTGTTGTTGACGCCTTATTGCAAATCTTTAGTAGGATGGGATTTCCAAAGGTTTTGCAGTTAGATCAAGGAAGTTCTTTTACCAGCGCACTCAGTACAACTTTTCTCGAGAAATTCGGAATAAAAGTAGTTCACAGTTCTGTCTATCATCCACAAAGTAACCCAATTGAAAGATTTCATCGAACAGTTAAAAGAGTCTTAAAGGTGTTGTGCTTGGAGTCTGGGAGTGATTGGAGCAAGCAATATATCCAGCTCTGTTTGTCCTAAGAACTGTTACCCATGAAAGCACTGGATTTACTCCTGCTGAACTGGTGCATGGCAAGAATCTTCGAACGCCTCTCACTCTGCTGTATGAAAAATGGTTGGACGTGGAAGAAACGGAAGGTGAGCCAGTGACTGAATATGTCTTCTCTTTGATAATCGAATGAAGCGCTGTCAAGAACTAGCAATATCAAAGATGGAAGAATGCCAGCAAAAGAATAAGACTTGGTACGACAAGAGGGCAGTAAAAAGAGAATTTCGAATAGGAGACCTAGTACTGATTTTTGCTACATTTAAAAGCAACAAGTTAAGCCCACATTGGACAGGTCCTGGAAAAATCCTAAGAAAACTCTCTGAAACCAATTACGTTGTACAGTTGCCTGGTGAGAAAGCAACTTCAAAGGTGTACCATGTGAATATGCTGAAGCCATACTATAAACGACCAGAGGAAATAAATTATTTGATAAGTGATCTAGCAGGAGAAAATGACGAGGAACAAATGGAAATACCTTGTGTGGACTCTAACCCGAATATATTGGACCTTGAAGAGATGTTTCAAGATTACGGCGAAAGTTCAAATATGAATGAGGACCAAATCGCTCAAATGAAGAACCTAGTTTGGAAATATATGAAGTGTTTTTCAAACGTCCCAGGAAAAACCGAACTCGTCATACATGACATTGAACTTAGCGAAGAACAGTCCATCCTTTCAAAGCCTTATCGAACATCGCCAAGACAAAATGCAATTCTGAAAACTGAAATACAGAAGATGCTGGATCTGAAAATCATAGAAATTGGTTTTTCCGATTGTACTTCGCCAATGATTCTTGTAGAAGCACCTGGTAAGGATCCGAGGCCTTGCATTGACTATAGGAACTTGAACAAGATCACAAAAAACAAAGTTCTTTCCTCTTCCAAATATAGAAGAAAGAATTGAAATAGTGTCTTCTGCTCAGTACATAACAGTTCTAGATTTGTCTAAAGGCTATTGGCAAATTCCCCTCACTGAGCGAGCCCAAAGACTGGCAGCATTTGTGACTAACTTTGGCACATATAAACCCTTAGGATGCCATTTGGTCTAAAGAATGCTCCTTACGAATTTAGTAAGATGGTATATCAACTTCTAGGGATGCGAAGAGTACGCAGTTCCATACCTCGATGACATAGCGATTTTTTCGAACAGTTTCGCTGAACATCTAAAACAAGTCGATATAGTGCTGAAAAGAATAGAAAGGCGGGTCTAACCATCAAGCCTTCAAAATGTAAATTTGCTCAAGCGCGAGTGCAGTATCTTGGACATATTGTTGGACAAGGTCTTAGGAAGCCAGCCGAACTAAAAATTGAGGCGATCAAGAACTTTAGCCCACCTAAAAGTAAAACTGAAGTTCGTGCCTTTTTAGGGTTAGCCGGTTACTATAGCCGATACATTCCAATGTTTTCGTCGATTGCTGCCCCTTTAACTGATTCTCTAAAAGGGAAAGCTAGAAAAGGACCTATTACGTGGACTAAAGAATGTGAGGAAGCATTTGACAAGCTAAAGAACTGTCTTTGTAACTATCCTGTACTGTACTCACCAGACTACCAAAAAACCGTTCATAGTTGAAACTGATGCGTCAGATCAAGGAATGGGAGTAGTTTTGTCCCAGTTGGCAGACAATGAAACTGAAGAACACCCGATTATATACCTAAGCAAGAAATTTACTAGTGTTGAAAAACGATATAGTGTCAGTGAGAAAGAGTGTGCCGCCATCATCTTTGCAGTTTCAAAACTTAAGTGTTATCTCGATGGGAATTTCTTTCAAATTGTGACTGATCATAATCCTTTAGTGTGGCTGAATACTCACGCGAGTTCTAACGCACGTTTAATGCGATGGTCACTAATATTGCAACCTTTTAATTTTAAAGTTATTCATCGAAAGGGAAAACTGCACCAAAATGCAGATGGATTGAGCCGGATCCACACTCTCTAAAAAAAAAAAAAAAAAAACTGTATGTATGTGCCCAATTTAAAGCTTTTTGCATTTATTTCTATTCATACTTACATTTATTGCTTTTCATGTGTTAATTTTAAATTTAGTTTTTTTTCGACACTGGGGATTGATAATTTTTGTTTGGCACTTGCCTAGGTTCCTGGAACAGTTACATAACTCATGTATGAACACTAATCATAAACTTTCTCATTCTTCGAAAGTTTCCCCAGGGGAGGAGGAGTCCTGTAACGTACCTGATCCGTGGCCCTCTAGCGGCCACTCTAGAAGTTCCCCGCCGAAACGGAACGAACAGAACTATTTTTTGGAACTGGATGTTATGGACGAATAGAGATGCTTGTGTCCGAAATAGGACTGATTGATTTGAAAAGAACCTTTTTAACATTTTAAATAGATGCTTTAAAATAAAGAAGCTGAAGTAAACTAACTTAAAAAAAAATGTGTTTTTAAATAAATCTTGGAACTTTGAATGTTCTCTTGTTCGTGTCTTGTAATTCGTTACAACATGAATATAGCGTTTAATGGATGACATATAGCTAAAGTTGCCCAACATCAAGAATATTTTAAAGTAATTTTTAAATGGATTAACGTTGTGTGTTGCCAAATTGCAACAGTATGCACTAGTGGGCTAAACTTGAAGTTTATTATAACATATCGCTAAAAAATAATGCAATTTACTCATTAAAATATGTTTATTTTGAATATTTTTTTTATCAGAGAAAGTCACAAAAAATGGTAGTAATAAGCATTTAGTTATTGGTTTCAGCTCTAGACAATATTATCAGCTACATTATACACTATGGTATACTAGCAGGAGTATAAATTATATAAATAAGTTTAAGTACAACTCCGCTACGTTTTAATATTAACCTATAAACTACTTGCTGATTTATTCGATAAATAAAATCTTATTTTATTTTTAATATTTTCGGATCCTCGACAAATGAAATATTGTAGGGTAACGAGTACAGTGATTGGCCCCCCTCACAGTGATTGGCCCCTCATTCATTATTGAAAATAATAAGATGTTAAAGCCCCAAATAGGTGTGACAAATGTTTTTAAAATTCCCTCCATTAACGTTTGCCATGTTGGCAACAACATTTTGGGCTTTAATTATTTGGGCTCTTATTATTTTCAATAATGAATGAGGGGGCCAATCACTGTGAGGGGGGGGGGCAATCACTGTACTCGTTACCCTAATTCGTTTTTTTCCCCCGAAAGAACCTTAAAAATAATAAGAATAATAATTTCGAAAATGATAATTAAATACTATTCGAAGAAGTTATGGTATTTTCAGATACTAATATCTTTTTAAATAGAGACAAGATATTGTGTTTCTTTCAGTTAATGTAAAACAATTCATTATTTATTATTAAAAAGTATTTTTTTTTGTTAAAACGTTTGTTTTTGGAAAGGTTAATTTCCAAAAGTTTAGTAGATCACTCCTTCATCATGAAATCCCATGCCTGATCTACATCACACCCTTATTGTTATGAAAAAATAGGTTTACATTTACCTATATCTAAATTAATCACGTAAAAAGTAAAACTAATTTAAGCATTTAAATTATAGCTCAGCTAATATAAAAACAAATAGTTGATAATTAGGCGACGAACTTAGCAAAATGTAACATATTATCCTCTAATTCGACATTAATTAAACTTAAAAAATAAGATTTATTTGTACACACATGGCTACTTTCGATTTTTAGCAACCAAATAGCTTTGCTCATACAACTTTGAATGGTGGACACTGGCCTCCCGCAGAGCCAATCCATCATTGTGACAGCCGCTCTCTTCAGTAAAATTCCCAGCCCCTTAGTGAAAAGCTAGTATCAGCTATCTTCGGAGGGGCCGTATATGTTGGTTTGTTTTCTTAAACACAATTGCTATTTTAGAGCGATAAACCAGCCAAATTGTTAGCCATATTGAAGTGCAGGATAACGAAAGAAAAATCTATGTTGAAAACATTATCGCCATAATGGTGAATATGTTGCCATGAAATTTGGCGAGATTTTGCGGTTTAGGGCGTTCGGCTGAGTTTCATTCGGCTGAGTGGACTGTAACCCTTCAAAATCCCATCGCTGCGTACGATATCACCCTGAACGGTTGCGTTGGGTGCATGTGGTTCGAAATTACGACCCTTGTCGCCAACAGCCCTCGTGTAGCTCTAGTGTGACGATAATTCAAAAGCTAACCTAATCAGAACAAAATGATTTCTTCATTTGTCCGCAAAAACAAGCTGAAAAACATATAGTTAAAAATTTATGAATTATAACACAAAACAAGTTCATTAGTAATTTTTTATTGCTTTAAAAATATTAACTTAAAATTCTCAAATCACGATTTTATGCATGTATTGGGCTATTTTTTAAAATTAAATAATGAACTTGAGCATTAAATTTACTTATAGTTTTAATCTAAAATTCATAATTTCTTTCGCAGATAAATTGTTTTATTTAAACTAGTTAATTAATTCAGATTTTTAAAAATAGCTGACTTCAAGCAATGTGCTCTTGTGGATGATGCATTAGTTTTTCAATAAAATATATATTTATTATTATGACACACAGCCTAACAGATTTACACCCAATTATAAGACTGAGATAAGTACAATTTACAACCAAGTCTTACCCGGGAATCGAACCCAGCCCTGCAGTCCCGAGCTATAAGTGTTACACTACGAGGGCGACAAATACGTGTATATAAATATCGACACCTAGTTTAATTATTTGGTTAAAGTACACTACAAACCAAAATTTGCCATCTTTGCTGCATTTCTATTGCGAGGGACTGCACCTTATCTGGTTTTCACTACCTAGGGGAAATCGGTAGAGCACCGACGCGACAAGTGTACTGACAAAGGAGCGAGGTGACCCCAGTTGGTCTCAGCGATCAATCAATAAGTGTCACGCACTCCCCCTCCGCATTGGGTGTGTGTCTGTGTGACATTTACTGTTTCGAAACAAGAGGGTTTGTAATAGTAAGTGCCATCAACAATTGTTTCTACACAAGATTTGCACACATTAAAAAAACAAAGTCGCACACAGCTATCCAGCTACAATTTAAACTTTTAAATCCCAACATAAACTATATTCAAACAGCGATTTAAATGTTTTGAAATTAAATTTCAATGCTAATCCAATAGGGAATTTGTCGACAGACAGTACAGACAGGTGGACAAAAAGTATGAAAATTGGGTCTCTGGTCTCTAATGGGAAATTCGCTGACAGACACTAGGTACACAGATGTCCGTCCGAACGTATAGACAGACGGACAAAAGTATGAAAGTTGGGTCGCAGATATCATAACTTTCTAACAGAAAAAATTAATACATTATTACATCGCGATTATTACTTCACCCCCTTGTGTACGGCCATGCCACAATCCTAATTTCTATTCGCAACCCTTCTAAACCGTCATTAACGACGTTAATAAACAATGCATCTCAATAATTATGAGTTTATTCTAATTATGCTTTTTTTTCCTTTGCTTTTTTTTCCACGTGCTTTTTTTTCCGGTGCTTTTTTTTCCGCGTGCTTTTTTTTCCGTTGCTTTTTTTCCGTGCTTTTTTTCCTGTGCTTTTTTTTTCCTGTGCTTTTTTTTCCGGGATTCCACAGAACATATAATTTTAAACGACTTTAATAAACATCAGAATAATAAAGTATATTTAGTTAGGGGAGACGGGGCTAGTTATCCCATGGGGTAAGTTTTCCACCAGGCCTTATACAAGAAATGAGCTTTTAGGAGGCGCCAAATGGCTGCTTGGTTTATGAAACAACCCGTTTTATGTCACGCACAAGAATTTTTGCTCAGTTGGTGTTGTAATATTTTCGTTACAACTGTTTTTGAAATTTTTCAACGTTGGGTGAATTTTCATGCGCACATTCAAACCTAAACCAAAAGTACTTTTATTAAACTTACAGTTTCATCATTGCGTATTCTAAACGGTGGCTCTTCTCTCTACGTAACCTTAACCTATACATTCGTTTTCAAAATTATTTAAAATTATACTCGTCAAGGTACTATTAAAGTCAAAATATGACGGCGGGGCATGTTTTCCAACAATGCCTTGTAGAAAAGCGTGCTTCAACCTTTGAAAATTAAGCTGAATAACTTTGTAAATTAGCTTAATAATTTGTAATAAGCTTAACCAAATTATTTTTTATCGTATGAACACGTAATGTAAAAAAAGTTTTGCTCTAGATTCGAAATTAGATTAGTTTATCAACTAACAGTTTTTTTGCATATGGTAGTGCATGATGTTTTTTAAGGATCAGGCATTTTTTTTTATTAAAAATTATTTTAATTAAAATTGATTTTTAAATTAATTTTCTATTGTAAATGCAGTTTTTTACTATATTAAGAGACTAGCCTAAAGATAAATTATACAAGTTATTAAAGTTGTAAATTCACTAAAAATGAAAAATGATGACAGCAAATAAAAATTTCTATCAATGGTGGTGCAAAACTTATACAATTCGCAGCCGTTACATAATAAATATGAAAAAGTTTTATCTTATAATAAAAGAAATAATGATTACAATAAAACTGATGGTTAAAAAAGTCAAATTAATTTTGCATGTCAAGGCCAGATTCCCAACCAGTTTTTGCAGGGAGGTGTCGTGTTACCTGTTATCAAACAGATTCTAGGGAGCTTCTCTTTATTTAGATCCTTTTCAGTAATAAATCAACTTAGGTTTGAGAATGTTACATTTCATTGACTTTCCTCAAATGAGGAAGTAAGCAAATTTTATCACACTAGTTATGTGATGTGCATCTGTTATATTACTGATGAATGAAATATGCGTCAAACAAATTATTTGCTTGGAGATAGGAATGAAAAACAAATACAAATAGCTAGTTTTTAATTCGACAGTTTTTATTTAAATAAAAAAAGCCGTGATACGTATTGAAAATTTCGTTAATTTTTCTTCAATTTTGAAACTGGATAGTTCCCACCAGTTGGACAAAAGATTACTAAATTTTCCAGAATCAAACATCAAGGTATGTGTTTGAATAATAAATTAAACATAACCTATCTGAAAATTTACGAATTAATAATGCTAAAAGTCTTACTGCAAAACAAGCTACCATCACAGAAATATAAGCAAAACACTAAGTTGGTTTTTTTTAAATGACAAAAACATGTTATTTATGCAACAAGTGTGAAAAGTAACACTTTTTAAAACTAGTGGATTTTATTTCACGAGCGAGGTACGAGCGAGTGAAATAATGACACGTGTTTTAAAAAGTTTACTTTTCACACTTTTTTTATACACTATTTTTTATAATTACGTGAAACAAATCAATCCAAAACAAATCAAACAAATAAAAAGATTCCAAAATGAAGCTAGTATTTTTACGATATTTTTTTTTGTAATTTTAGAATTATTCTAAAATACTAATATACTATTTAAACTTTATAACTAAACTTTTAACTTAATTTTAGAATTTATTTTAGAATTATTCTAAAATTACAAAAAAATATCGTAAAAATACTAGCTTCATTTTGGAATCTTTTTAGTGACTTTAAATCCCTTTCTTGTTTTTTTTTGTCATTTTTGAATTAAATGGTATTTTTTGTAGTATTTTTCTCCTAAAAGAGGCAGCAACATTGGCAATTATGCCCACCAATTTGGCCTCCATGCGCGTCCTGTCGTTAGCATTGGAGGTCACGTGACCAGCCAATCTAATACTTTAATTATGATATCTATGGCATCGATAAATCTCTGGAACTACAAAAAGCAAACAATTTTTTTTAGTTTAAAGTCAAACATTTGAACATGTATACTGATTCAAAAATAAAAATATAATAATAACATTCACGCGCATAATATTTATAAATAAAGCAGATCAATAAATTTCTGGATTTTATGAATATTATGAAATAGAAATTTTACTTGAAATATTGGCATCTCATGAAAGAGTGAAAAAAAGTACTTTTTCTCACTGCTTTTGGGTGAAAAAAAGTAATTTTTCATCACTGTTTCTAAAAAGTTTAACTTTTCGCACGCGTCTGATATTAAAATTATAGTGTAAACATCAGATTTTTTTCACGCAATTATAAAAAGAAATTTTCGATATAGCATATAATTATTTAAAAGCAGCAGCGGATTTCAATAAACGCTGAGCAGCGAAGAAGTAAGAAGAATTGAAACGTTAGAACTGAATGTCTAAATGAGGAATGAGCGATGTACAATTTACGGAAGAACTAAAAGTTCTCCATTATTTCTAGGACCAATCAAAATCTATTCTGATAAAAAAAAAAAGTAGTCTAAATACATTTGCAGGTAGTTAGTTTTCTACGTTTAGAACCTCCGAATTGAAAACACATCACTGTACGAGGTGATTGCCAGACCAGATCTTCACCTCCTTTCAAAGGGATATCGCTAATCACCTCAGTTGTACCAAACATGGTATATAATTACTCAAGTAACTCCAGCACTTGGCCAAATAACTAGTAGAAGCCTAATAATTACAAACTCGTGCAAATAATGAGAGTTATACGTACTTTTCTGATTTCTAAATTTAGACTATTAGTGGGTAGTGTTACTAAGCCTAGAGCTTAGTTTTGCCATATGTTTTCCTCCCTCATTCAAGTACGCATCAATGCAGTTACACTAATAGTTGTAGCAATTATTTACTTTAAATGATTTGTAGATGTACTTTCGCGTTACTTTTGGTCATTATTTTGATGCATTTAAAGAAAAAAAGAGCCGCCTTTAGCAAACGTCCTTTCACAAGTAGTAAAATACTTTCTGAAATAAGTTTATCAGTAGTTGATTACCAAAAAAATGACGGTTTTAATGCGAAATAAAAAAGATTATGGGGACTTATGGGGGATATTATGTACTATTTCAACGGGAAAGAAAAATAATGATCGGATTTGAGCTAAGGTGGCGTAGTTTTTTTCAGAAAATTCATTTTTTTTTTTAAATAAAACATTTTGGTACCTTAAAGTTAAAAAAAATCATAACTTAAGTATGAACTACGCATTTATGCCAAGTTACGAGTCAAACAAATGTCTAGTTTATGAGTTTATAAGAAACACACACATAAACACACAAAACTACATTTTTATTATTTTAAATTTGGCACTTGTTTCTATCGTAAACAAATGGTAAAATGGTAAAGTATAATGAAAGAGTCAGTAGTCTTATAGTAGTGCAAGTATTTAATATAAAAAGTGTGATTTTTTTTAAAAAAATTCAAATTTGTTTACTTACATATTTTTTTTCAAACTTTGTATTAAAATATTTATGTCAATTTATATTAAAAAATGAACTTCATTGAGAAAATTTTGTAAAATATATATGAAACAATTTATAATTAAAAATTTAAAAAAAATAGTAAAAGAATTTTATTGAAACTAAAATCCTGAAATCTTTTTCAGATTGAACTATTTTAAAATAATCTTTATAATGCAAAATTATAACACAGTACAGTACAATAAGCTAAGGCTACTTTAAATCAAATCATGGTGGACTTTTAAAACAACCAACTACACGTTATGAGCTCAGTGGAACGGCACCTCGCAATCACAGATTAGAAAATAAGCATTTCTTAACAGCAAGCAAAAAAAACACCATGCAATCTAACAAACAAGGTACACCACATCTTCTTTCAAAGTTCTTTCTTTTGAAAAACAACCCCTAATAGATAACAACCCCCAAAGATGGACCCCCAAGTGCGCTCCCCAACACGATGTTTTGACCTCTGACCACCGAAAATTGCCTAAAAGGCGTGGCCTGTGTAGAGGCGTGGTTTCAGCCAATATTCTCACACTTACCTTTATAGTTCCGTAAAAACCCTTACTTAAAAAAATTAAATTTAACTTTAAAGATATTGTATTAGTAAATAAATGTTGAAATTTTGTTCCAGCAAGAAAATTTTTCGGTTTTTCACCTTTTAACTAACTTAAATATTTCGCTGAAAATAAAATTACAATTTTAAAAAAAGTAAATAACTTTTTTTAAAAAGTAGTCTTAAGAAACCACAATTTAATTGGAGTTTTATGAATTAAAAAAAATCGCATCAAAATATTCCTGTAATTTCATTGCTTTTCATCGGAAAAAAAATCATTTTTTCCCCATAGACTTAGCATTAGCCAGCCCGATCGAGGTAGGACGGGGAATAGGGGTGTCCGATCCCCCTACTATGGAGATATACACATTACAACAAGAAACACTCATATTGGGAGTTGTAAGAAAAAAACCCCTAATATTTGCACTTATAATAGCCGTAGACGATAAGATTGAGGTATCCTTTTTATAAGCATACGATGACCTAATTACACAATATCCCTCCGCAAAAAATTTGTATTCATACGCGGGAGGTGTAAAGAAAATAGTTCGAAAAAACCCCTTGTAATAGCTGATAACAGTCTAAAATTGAAATTTCGTTATCTAATCAGTGAGAAAATCTTCTTAACTACAATTACAATGATTTAATTAATTTTTTTTAAATCGGGGGAATTATTACAGATCGCAGTAAAAAAACCCTATAAATCTCGAAAAAGGTAATAACACAGGTTATATGTTCCTCGAAAAGAATCTAAAACCGATAAGGATTTTTTTAATGTAATTATCTTCTCTAGATACTAAACTATTAAATATATAATGTTTTATTAAAATATAATTTCACATATTAAATATTAACCTTATATTAAAGAATGTAGTGTATGTATGTGAATTCTTCCAATCTATCCATCCGATAGGAAAGTCATTCTGTTCTGATAAGATAAAGCTGACTACCTACATTGTTAATAATGCAACCGAACCTTCTAGGGTTTATCAAAATAATTAATTTCGACTTTTACCATGGCCAACTTCAATAACAAGGCCAGAGAAGCTCTCCCAAACATGAACGTAGACGGAAATTTTGACGTCACTGTTCCCAGTGCCGAAGATCCGAAAAACTAGTTCGGACGCATTCGGAACCCTAAAATTGTGGTCAGCCGTGAACGAGTTGTTCCGAACAGGTTTCGAGACAGGTTGTCTCTATCTTCGGAACAACGTCACTCGGAACGATGACGTCAAATTTTCCGTCCCCGAGCTTGTTTGAGAAAGCTTCTTCGGCCTTAGTAGTTGAGTAGGCCGTGCTTTTACTATATATTTTTTAGTGTAATTAATAGTACCCAAGGACGATCACCTAGCCGGTAAATATTATTGGACGTTATAATTTTTTTAAATATTGTTTAGATGTTTTCCCCTAAGTTAATAATTCAAGGTTTCAAAAATGTACATATTTTAATAAAAATTTGACTAAAACTGTTCAAATGCGGATTTATTCGTCCTATTCTATAATTCAGCATATGGAAAAGATTAAATATACTCTTAAAAAGAAGTAGCTACCCTATATTTCCAGCTATATAGACAAAATTCTGAAAGTTGTCTATCGATAATAAATGCTAATTTCCTATCGGACGGTATCACCCGAAATGTTCATTTAAAGAGATCATATACTTTATTATTAAGTTCTTATGACGACTAAGTGAAATCCTGGCATAAAAATATATGATAATTACAAAATAATTCGTAGAAAATACTTCCTTAAAGATTAACGCACAACCTAATACACAGATGGTCTTATACGAGAAAATCAAGAGACTGTTCATGAATAAAACTTTTAAAAGTATACTTATATCAACGAAATACCTGGTATTGTTAAATATTATATATGCTAATTATGTTGCAAATTGAATGTACTGGATGAAACTCTTAAATATTACTCAGATAAAAAAAATGTTTTATGATAAAATTTTATAAAGAAAAAATTTAAAAATAACGTTAAAGAATAAAAATAATGCAAATTAAAGTTAAATTTTTGATTTGTTATTAAGAATCTTCATGTGGGCTAGTTCATTTATAGGTATTTTTTTCAAATTTGTAAACATACTTTAGTTGTTTTTGAATTTTTTTGGCATTTTAAAAGCACTTAACTTTTTTTATTCATATTTTCAGTCATAAATTTAGGGAATGGTAACGGATATGCATGTTGGTTAACATTATAAAACTACATTTGTTGTTACTTTTCTATATTATTATATTATCAAAAGGAAAATATTTTTTTGTTAATTAGAATGACACACATTTGAAAAAAACTGGTTTTTAAATTACATGTTTTTATGTAGTTATACTTTTTTGGTAGCAGTTTAGTTTATAGTAAGGGATAGGAAGGATAGGAATGTCATGAAAATTGGAAATTATACAATATTTAAAACTAACACTAAAAAAAACTAAACCCAAAAATTATAAGTTTAGCGCAAGTAAATATGTAGATTTAGTCTATTTCTAAATTCAATCCAGTTAAAAATAAAACTACAAACTTAAAATAACGGAGAAAAAAAGACTTAATAACGCCTACCTTTGGTCTATTTCTAAATCTGAAATACGGTCCAGTTAAAAATAAATTTACAAGTTTTTTTAATATTTTTGTTTTTTTACTTAACACATAGACTTTTACATATATTTTAAATGCTAAAAATAAATATTCAACGTATAGATATTTACACACTTTAAAAATGTGTTTACAATATTTGAGAACAAATCAATTAGGCGAATCCATTAAAATGGCGGTTTTAAGAAAATTTTACACTAACTCGAGAGAAAAGTAATTACATTTATTGGGGTCAAAGCACTTGATTTGAAAAATGGCACTTAATTCATCGTCATCAACTCCAAAATAAAAATAAATCCTTAGCAAGTTATATGAGCAGAAATAAACAGATTTAAACGTGCCAGTGAGTCATACACATTACCCGTCTATGATATAAACTTATAACCGGTTTCTAATCTTGACATCACAATGATTGCATCTAAAAGTGCAATCAACCTCACCTGTCTTATCATGGTGAGAATATGATAACGGTATGAGATTATCTACAACTAATTAACACTAATTGCTGCTCTTAAATTAACCCAAGTAAATTGATTTTTAGATTAATATTTTACTATAACACACCGTTTAATAGATATATAAAGTTAATTCGAACTTTCTCTCTCAAATTTTAAATGTTAGTAAAACAATGAAATTTATATATTTAGTAAATCTTTTGATTTATATTTTTTTAATACGGGATTCTGTGTTTAATAAAAGACAAACCTTAAATCAACAAGTTTTATATTTTAAAGTAAAAGCTTATTCAATATAAATTTAGTATCCTCAATATAAATTTTTATAATAAAATTACCTTTTGAAAGAATGATCGCTATAATTAACGCTAAAATAATAATAAATAAAACAGCTTCAAATTAACAATCAGTTTCAATGCGTTAGAAGAGTAATATTTAAAGACTGTACAGTAGTTGTTATTTTTAAAATACATGCCATTTCTTAAAGTATTTCTTATAATTTTCAGACCATGAAAAAGTTTACCTGTGCAGTATGTGATAAGACATTCAGTTCAAATTACAAATTGAAACGTCATGAAAAAAAATTACATTTGAAAAAAATCCAACAAGTGGAAAATAGTGATAATGTAATAGCTAACAACGAATCTTGTGATTTAACCCCGCTTTCGGAAATACTAATTTTTCTTAATGAACATACTAAAAAAAGATTTAGTTATTTTTTTTAATGTTTCGAAAAATGAATGGGAAGTTACATTAAAAGAGTTATCCCCGATCAAATATTCACAACCATACAAAGAATGTTGGATAATTTCCGATTCTTTTGAAGTTAGAGGGGTAGGTAATTGATCAAATCATTCATCTAGAACTTAAAATTGGGCAATATATGCTCTTAATGACCTGGTATGGTGTTTGTGCATGATAATTTTTTTTAAGTCAACCTTTTACAATTTGCTTGTGGTTTGACAACAACTTTATAAGGAATTAACTAGTTTTATCTAATATTTTTTAATTGAAACTATGAAAAGTTTGATGACATCTTCTTTGAAATAATAAAATAGTGGTATGGAAACGTGTAAAACTCTATTTTATCGCCTTATGTTATGAAATTAATGGTATGAAAATATATGTTTCGAAATCCTTTTTTTCCAAAATCATCATAAAATCGTTAATAGAACTAAAATTAAGAATAATTTATCAATAGTAACATTATTATTTGTCACTTTCAAGTATTGAGTTCGCAAAATTACGTAAAATCTTTCCTTACATTACATATTTAAACTAGTACTTCAAAAAAAGTTTAAACTTACAAGAATATAATCAACCTTTAGTGAAAGTAGAAATCAGACAAGAACAACCACCTGAAAGAAAGATCTACCTCAAGATGAAGCCCGAAAAGAAACCTCTAAAAGTCATTTACCAAGACCTTATTCTACCTTACATACCCAAGAATATGCGTGGAAAAGCTGAAATTGTGTTAGGTCTTATCAAGAATCAACTAGATATTTTATCGTGGAACTCTAAAGGACAGCTTATTGCAAATAAAGAAGAAATACCTAACTTTAATATCATTGATTTCTCCACTCATTTATACAAACCTAAAACCAATATATCTTATGGTGATGTATATGATAAAGTTCTGAAAGATTTAAATATTCCTATGCAGTTTATTGCAAATACCAAGTTGATAAAAACATCTAAAAAGAAGAAATTTATAAACAAAAGAAAACCTGGAAAACGAGTTGTAAAACCTACTTTAAAGTGGGAACTTTATTAAATAAAAAAAAAAATTATCATTTATTCAATGCGATTGTTGTTTTATCAAGTTGAAGGTTACAAAATGCACATATTTTAATAAAAATATGTTGATGAACGACGTCATACTTTGATATGTATTTAAACTTCCCCTGAGACCTTTACAGCTAACATATCTCCCTTAAAAAAAGTATAAAGCTGTCGTTTATACTAACTTAGATAAAAAAAATCATTAGTGCGAGAAAAAAAAACATGTCTCGCTAAAAATTTGTGATAATTAAGATAATATTTTTTTGATAATGTTTTCAACTTAAGTATATTGACGCTATTCTGTGGAGCAGCGGTAAGGCATCGGCCCACGGAACCGAGAGTCGAAGCGTTGTGGGTTCGAATACCAGCATAGTGTATTTCAAATTATTATTTGTACATTAATTAGAACATTCTAGAACTTTCTAGTTTATGCCTTTCCGGAAGTAAGTACTTCCGGTGCTTGTATATATAAACCCATGACCGCATAGTTCGGGGTCAGTTCTGTTATTTACATCTTACGTGTACTTCAAATTCTATAAAATAAGTTAGCAATACAGGGCTTCTTAATTTCTACGTGACAGTTTGGTGGAAGCGCTGGGCAATACGTCTACGTATCAACGTGGATCCTGCGAGAAGGAGCCGGTCGTGTACAAGGATTGCCCCCCGGAATACGGTCTCTATTTCCCCGCCGTCAAGAACTGCAAAAATGCCCGAGGAAGAAGACGGAAGTAATCCTCTGCACCTGTACCAACCACCGTTTGTGTCGCCATTTTTCCAACCAATACGTAGTCCCTCCGTCTTCAAGGGGATGCCAAATGAAAAACCCAGAAAAATGGCTGTCTGAATATGAGAGGATTGCTAAGTTCAACGGCTGGGACAATATGATGGCTTTTGCGAATGTGTATTTCTTCTTAGATGAGACGGCAAAGCAATGGTTCGAGAATAATGAAGACTATCTCAGTTCTTGGGACCTTTTCAAAACAAACTTAGTCGATTTCTTCAATCCTGGTGAACAGTGTGTGAAGAAAGCAGAGGAAAAACTTCGAAATCGAGCTCAACGACCTGGAGAGACTACTCAATCTTATATTCAAAATGTTCTAGGACTGTGTGGACAAGTAAATGGCAAGATGGAAGACAGAGAAAAAGTATCCCACCTGATGAAGGGAGTTGCCGAGGATATATACCAAGCACTTTTAACCAAAAGAACTTGAAACGACTGACGACTTCATTAAATGGTGCCAGCAGATAGAGAAAATGCAACAGAAAAGAGTTACAAAGCAAAAATTTTCCCGGCTTCCAAATGTGGTGCAGATAGCCTCTATTGAAGAACAGTCAGACATCGTTACCCTCATACGCCGAATAGTGAAAGAGGAAGTTCAGCGTGTATTGTCTCCAGCAACATACGAAAACGAGCCTCCCCTCCCAAGCATTGAGGATATAGTGAGAGAGGAAGTCGAAAGGTCACTCGCTCCTATTTTCAACAAGGCGGTCTACCAATATCCCACAAAGACGACCGACTTACTCGGAGGGGCAACAAGACGACAGACCATCACTGTTAATAGATCCACTAACCCAAGAAAGACCGACCTGTGGAGAACTGAGAATAATAGACCTGTCTGCTTTCACTGCGGCCACCCTGGCCATGTCGCCCGTTTTTGCCGGGAAAGAAGAGCCGTATTCGATGGCCTACCGAACACGCCGAGAAGAGTCAACGTATGTGCCGTCGAATAGCAACAGTCCGAACTACGAATTCGAAAACAGTCGATTAGCCCCAAGACGATCCTCTCCTAGCCCTTCCCGAGGACGTTCACCATCCCGTCGCTACAGGTCCCCGTCGCCTTTTAGAAGCAGTAGTCCCTCTCCCAGTAGCTTTCAACCGGGAAGGTTGAGGCCGCTGAAACTGGAAATCCTCCAACTGCCGCCAAAATGTGTCGAAACTACCTAGACGTAATTGTGGACGGACAATCTGTGCGGGCTCTAGTTGATTCTGGAGCGTCTTCCTCCGTCATTTCTGAACCTTACCGGACGTCGCCTTCGAAAAACTGAACCAACCTGAAGAAGTTGTTTTGAAAGTCGCAAATGGAAATCACATACGGCCGTTGGGTAAATGTATTCTTAGAGTGGAAATCGAAGGCCGAATCCACCCTTTTGAGTTTACTGTATTGCCCACGTGTAGCTATGAGGTAATTCTTGGTTGGGATTCTTGGAAGCATCCCAAGCCGTAATAGACTGCGGAAGATCCGAGCTAATTTTAGATGACATTCCCCACGAAACATCAAATGTCCATAAGTGGTCTCTCTATGCTGTTGAGGATGTCGCAATACCGGCCCGCTCTGCGGCTAATGTTCAAGTTGTCTGTCGCAACAGTTGTCATAATTTGACGTCATTGTCGAGGAAAATAAAAAATTTACTTTTGAGAAAAGAGGTTGCTCTCCCTTCTTCAATAGTTACACTGCATGATGGAAGAGGAGTTGTCTGGATCACCAACGGGCAATCCGCATCCCAAATCGTACCCGCTGGAATGTCTATCGGTGTAGCAGAAGTTTTACAGAAAGGAAGCATAAACTCCATTAATACTACGCATTTTGCGGAATCGCCAACACCATGCACTGCATCGAAAAGCACTTCCTCCGTCGACTACCTAAGTATGCTGGCTGGCGATCTTGCATTTGATCAGAAAGAAACTCTACTTAATGTATTCAAAGTTTTTCGGATATATTTGACGATTCCCATAAAACCTCAAGCTACAAGAAATACTTTAAAACATCGCATCAACACGGAACAACAACCACCAGTAAGCCAGGGGGCGTATAGGGTGTCCGCACTGAGCGCCAGATTATCCGAGAAGAGGTAACAAAGATGTTGAAAAAAACAGTCGTGCAGCCGTCAGAAAGCCCTTGGTCGTCTCCAGTTGTTTTGGTAAAGAAAAAGGATGGCAGCTGGCTCTTTTGTGTCGATTATCGTCGCCTTAACAAGTTAACGAAGAAGGACGTTTACCCTCTGCCACGCACTGATGATACCTTGGATTGTTTGAAGGGTTCCCGGTTCTTTTCATCGATGGATCTCCAATCAGGTTACTGGCAAATTGAAGTGGATGAAGCAGACCGGGAGAAGACTGCATTCATAACGCCTGAAGGCTTGTATGAATTTAAAGTAATGCCGTTCGGGTTATGCAATGCTCCCGCAACTTTTGAAAGAATGATGGGACAACCTACTTCGCCATCTAAAGTGGACTATGTGTCTCTGCTATTGGATGATGTCATCGTATTTTCGGAGACGTTTGAAGAACATGTACAGCGACTGCAGCTAATCATGAAATGTATAAAAGACGCAGGCCTTATTCTTAACGCAAAGAAGTGTTTATTTGGAGCCACTAAGATCAAGGTGCTGGGCCATTTAGTATGACAGTTAGAAGTACGCCCTGACCCGCACAAAATTGAAGCAGTAAGCCGTTTTCCTACTCCGAAAAGCATTCGAGATATAAGAAAGCTTCTTATGTCTTGTTCTTACTACCGTCGTTTTATCCGTCAGTTTTGCCATAAAGCTCAACCACCTTCAGGAACTCTTGAAGAACAACTCGAAGTTTGTGTGGGGTCCCGAGCAAGAGACCTTTTCATAAGTTAAAAGATGTTCTTATTCACGATCCTGTATTAGGACTTTACGATGGAAATGCACCGATTGAACTTCATACCGACGCAAGCGGATATGGACTCGGCGCTGTTTTAGTTCAGATCCAAGACTGCAAAGAGAAGGTAATAGCATACGCGTTCAGGACTTTGACGAAGGCCGAGGAAAATTATTCGACTACAGAAAGAGAATGTTTAGCAGCCATTTGGGCAATTACTAAATTCCGCCCTTACTTATACGGAAAACCGTGCAAAGTAGTCACAGATCATCACTCACTATGCTGGTGGGCCGGAATCAAAGATCCTTCTGGGAGACTGGCCACGCTGGGCTCTACGACTACAAGAATACGACGTTACAATAGTCTACAAGTTGGGAACAAAACACAAGAGCGGATGCTTTTGTCAAGAAACCCAGTAGAAGAGGCCGAAGACCTTGCCGAACAACTACTCGCTATTACAGTCGAGAAAAAACATTGCGGGTGGAACAGAAGAAAGACCCAGATATACTCAAACTTCTCGATTTACAGAGTCCATCGAATACAGAAGAAAGAAGGTTTTTAAATCGTTAACGGAGTTTGTGCAAAAGAAATTTTGATTATTCGGTAAAAGGTGGTTACCAGTTATTCCAAAGCATTTGCAAGCCGATATTCTGAAGTACTTCCACGACGAACCATCTTCTGGGCATCTAGGTTTTCGCAAAGACATATGACCGATTTGCAAGCGCTTTTATTGGCGAGGAATGTTTAAAAACGATCAGACTGTACGTGATGCACTGCCGCGAATGCCAACGACGAAAAGCTCTTTCCCCAAAACCACCGGGTCGTCTGATATCCATACCACCAGCCACAGAACCATTTCAAAGAATCGGGATAGACTTGCTTGGACGATTTCCAATTTCAAGACTAGGAAACAAATGGATAGTAGGTGTGTACAGACTATTCACCAGGTACGCAGTTACACGCGCTTTGCCAACAGCCACTGCCCGGATGTAGCGAAGTTTATGTTGGAAGACATTATCCTACGGACATGGAGCGCCTAGAGTTCTCATCACCGATCGGAGACAGGTATTTCAATCTGCACTCATCTTGGAGCTTATTAAACTCTGCAATGTTACACATAGGAATGACAACGGCTTATCATCCGCAACGAATGGTTTAACAGAACGTTTCAATAAGACCTTGGCCGAAATGCTTTCAATGTATGTCGAAATAGAGCAGAAAATTGGGATGAAATACTACCAGTTGTCACTTTTTGCATACAATACCGCAAAACAAGACACTACAAGGTTTCACTCCTTTCTACCTACTCCACGGCAGAGAAGCCGAAACAACACTGGACACAATGTTTCCATTTCACCATGAAAGAGTTGAATGCGACGACAACGCGCGGATTCTCCAGAGAGCTGAAGAAACTTGGCAGCTGTCAAGGCTACGAACCTTGGAAGCACAGGAGGATGACCGAAGACGATACGATTCTAAGCACAGAATGGTGGTATTACAAGCCAGGAGACCTCGTCTGGATTTTTACGCCTGTGAGAAAAGTGGGGTTATCAGAAAAGCTCTTAAAAAGATACTTTGGGCCCTATCAAGTATTAAGACGACTATCGGATGTCAACTACGAAGTTCAAGACTTTGACCCAAATTCAAGGCGTCGAAAAGTAAAGGACGTGGTGCATGTTCTTCGTATGAAACCATTCACAATCCCGATGAACAAATCCAGGAATCCTCCGATTCCTTGCCGTCTGGAGAGATCACCTTAGAGACAACTTTGTCCGAGCCAGAAAATTCCACTGTCCAAATTCCACTTTCCAATTCTGAGCCCCTGAAGAGATCACCTGATACTACACCTATGGTTTTGGGTACACCCAAGTCTGGGAAGAAACAAGCTCGAGCAGTCTACTCAGGACCCATGACGGCGCTCAAGGACGAGACAGATATCTCTAAACAAGAAAACAGCGGGACGCTGTTTTCTTAGAGGAGGGAGTGATGGCGCTATTCTGTGGAGCAGCAGTAAGGCTATCGGCCCACGGAACCGAGAGTCGAAGCCGTTGTGGGTTTCCAATACCAAGCATAGTGTATTTTCAAATTATTATTTGTACATTTAATTAAACATTCTAGAACTTTCTAGTTTATTGCCTTTCCGGAAGTAAGTACTTCCGGTGCTTTGTATATATAAACCCATGACCCCATAGTTCGGGGTCAGTTCTGTTATTTACATCTTACGTGTACTTCAATTCTAATAAAATAAGTTAGCAATACAGGGCTTCTTAATTTCTACGTGACAATTATAAAATTTAATTTAAAAAATAATGTTTTTTGGTTTTTAATGTTTTTTTGTAATTTTTTTCATATGAGAAAATATGTAGGCCTTATGAAATAGTTTTTTTACACTTTTGGACTCAGGGCCGCCGGACAGGATTTGTGGGGCCCCCATGCAACTTAGTTTCGGGCCCCTAATTCATTAGTATCACACTACTCCCGTTTTTCCAGCGTCACTTGACCGGCGGTTTCCAAATTTCATTACAAAAGTTTTCGATATTGCCCAACTTGATTTAGCCAAAACTATATTAGTTATGATTAATAAAAAATCAAGGGTTAATTTATCATTTTATTATAGAATATAGTTAATTAGTTTTTATTTAACTTAAATGACTAGTTAATTGTAATTAATTACAATTATATTAAATAATTATTAAAAATCAAATAATTTCATTATATGATTTTGAACACTTAACTTTAGTTTTACTATTTAATGACCTCCTTAACCTCTTACTTTAAAGATAAAATTAAAGTGTCTAGGGAAATCTAAGGCTTTCAATAAATAGGTATTTATTAACAAAAAGAACCTAACATTGTTATTGACCACTAAAAATAACATAACAAAATAATAATTGTTATAAACAAATGGAGAAAATAATTAATAATATAAAATAATAACAAATCATAACTCACATCTTATGTCTTGAAGAATTCTGTAATTCAAGGTACGCAATTCTAGTTTTGCAAAACTTAAGCATTTTTGGTTATTTATTTAAATAATCAAAATTTCTATATAGCGGGAGTGTTTTTATTTTAAGCTCACTTATTTAATCCTCCACGCTCGGTGTTTACACGCGGATAGTGCCTTCTGCTACAAGTGTGGGTGGAATGCTGTCAATAGCGCGGGGGATTCAGAAGTAGATAAGAGACTAGGGGTCCCCACCTGAATGAATTGGGGGACTCCTTAAGAAATGACCCCACCGGAAATGAATGAAACAAATCTCCCTTCTCAGGTCCATGCTCTAAAAAAAATTCTTGTCTGCCGGTGCCGGTCTGCCCCAGAACAGAAAAACGGCCTTTTCCTTCATTTTACGAGTCTAGGGAAAAGGGATTAACTGGACATTTTTTAATAAAAGTATTGCAGTAAAAATCTATTTTTTACCATTCTTGGTGCACTAATATTTTGTGAAAAACCCTATTTGAATCAATTTTTTAGAACACCCCATAAGTCACAATTGATCGAAAAAATTATTGAAAAATTTATTCAAAAACAAAATAATATACTACGGACAAAACATTTTTACAATTATTCCAGTTTCATTCTGATTATATCCGAATTACAAAAGAAAAAGACAAAATTGGGAAGCAGTGTGATTTTGTAACACTCAACTATGATTAATAAAAAAAAAATAATATCCGGCTGCAAAAAAGCTAAGCTACTTAATAATTATTAATAAACCAATTATATTAAATATAATATTAATTTATTCATTAAATTAATTTATTTCATTTTAATGATTTATAAATTTATAGTAACTATTAATGAAGATTTAAACACCCATTTTCAATTAAAGTAATTTGTTGTTAGCTAGCAAAAATTTTCATATGTCTTTGGAAATCTAAGGCTACCTATTTAAATAGATGTTAATTAGCACATAATCTTAACATCAATTAGTTGCTACATACGCCATTACAAAATGACAACTGTAAACAAATAGAGGGAATAATTAATTACATAAAAAGATAAAAAAATTATCATTTACATCTTATGTTGTGAAAACTTTGCAATCAAGATTCTGATTTTTTTGTTGTTGAAAAATTAAGAAATTATTGTTGTTTTACTTTAAATAACCAAAATTTATTTTCGATATAAAATGTATCATTAATTATTTATTTTCCATATAAAATTTATCATTAATTATTTATTTTGATAAACAATTTATTTAAAAATAATATAATTTATTGGCAAAAAAAAGAAAAATGCAATTCATACTACTTGGGTTTTAAGCTTCAAGTACGAGAATGATTACTAGAAATGAATTAGAAGAATGTGACCATTTTCCACACAAATAAACACGCTCTGTGTAGTCTGTGTTGTCGCGCAGTGTTTTCTGCCTCCTGTGCCATAGAAAAAGTAGGAATAGACTCCCTTTATTGACCCTTTCACCCTGGTCTTTTGCTACAAGTGGGGTAGAAGCAAGTAGAAGGAGGCGTGGGAGATCCAGGAATAAGATAAGGGAATGGAAATCAGGGGTTCGTCCAGACGAAACAGTAAATAAATGAAACAAAAACTTTCTTCTCAGTCATCCTTTTCTTTGGGTTCCGGACACAATCCCGAAAGCCGAAATCCCGACAAGGACGAAATCCCGAATGGGTCGAAATCCCGAAAATAGATTTTTTTTTAAATATTAGAGATTGTGTGTGCGTGTGAGTGAAATAAGTGAGTGAAGTGAGTGAGTGAAATGAGTGAGTGAAATGAGTGAGTGAGTGAGTGAAGTGAGTGAGGAGTGAGTGAGTGAGTGAAATGAGTGAGTGAGTAAAATGAGTGAGTGAGTGAAATATGAGTGAATCACTCACTCACTCATTTCACTCACTCATTCATTTCACTCCCTCACTCACTCATTTCCCTCACTCACTCATTTCACTCACTCACTCATTTCACTCACTCACTCATTCACTCACTCATTTCACTCACTCCTCACTCAATTACTCATTTCACTCACTCACTCATTTCACCTTCATTATCACTCACTCATTTCACTCACTCACTCATTTCACTCACTCATTCATTTCACTCCCTCACTTACTCATTTCCCTCACTCACTCATTGCACTCACTCACTCATTTCACTCACTCACTCATTCACTCACTCATTTCACTCACTCACTCTCTCAATTACTCATTTCACTCCCTCACTCATTTCACTCACTTACTCACTCACTCAGTCATTCACTCACTCACTCATTCACTCACTCATTTCACTCACTCACTCACTCAATAACTCATTTCACTCACTCACTCATTTCACTTACTTACTCACTCACTCATTTCACTCACTTACTCACTCACTCATTTCACTCACACACGCACAATAATCTCTAATATAAAAAAAATCGAGAAGTGGACAAAAAATCTATTTTCGGGATTTCGACTCATTCGGGATTTCGACTCTGTCGGAGTTTTAACTCTTCGGGATTTTGACCTATTCGGGATTTCGGCTTGTCGGGATTTCTGCATTCGGGATTTGGCATGTCGGGATTTCGGCTTTCGGGATTATGTCCCAGACCCAGAAAATGCGAAGTGGTCTCCTAATAAGAAATCTTACTTGCTTAAAAAATTTAAAAGGTGGTGGTGGGGGGCATATATCAATCCCCAAAGGGCCCCTCAGTAGGAGTAGGGTCACTTTGGGACGGAAGTGACGTCATCAGCGGAGGAGTCGGGTGCGCTCTAATCGTTCGGTATACACGTGACCGGAAGGGGCGTGGTCGAGGAGGAGTTGGGTACGCTCTAAGTGTTCGGAAGTATGATGTGGAGTTTAGTTGTTTTTTGGTTGAATGTTGAGTTGTAGGGGTGTTGCTTTAGTTTTCGTGTGACGTATGCAGGAATTATATTAGTTAATGGCAACGGTCTTTAATAGGTTATAGTAAAAGAACAGTTACTAGGAGTTGTTGATTGTGAAATTTTTTTCTGTAACAATAATAAGCGATTTTCTACTGATTGTGGCGTCTGGTTATTTTTTTGCGAAAGTTTAGAAAAAGGTCTTGCTATTATTAAAATGGGTTATTTCATGGGATGACGCTACCGAATGCAGCAACGTGGATTATAGGCTTATATATCGTTTTATGTATTGTGTTATTATTGACATACATATATATACAGAATCTACTAGAATACCAATAGATTTTGTAATTATACCTAATATTACATTGCAGCTCAACGAAAACTGATATTAATCATATTAGTTTGGCATAATTTTTTAATATGACGACTTATATTTTCGTAAGTTAATATTCTTATTACTTTCTACGAATTATTATAAAATGACTAATTTGAAGTCCTGCATTCTTAAATTATTTATTTTTTTCAGAATAGGTGCAAATGTAATTATGTCAAAGCCTTTACATGAAAAAGCTATTCAAAACTTCAGTGTAAGGCGAAATAACGGCACGCATATTCAAACCAAAAAGTCTGTTTTCAAAGAATGGTGTTTAGATTATTCAAGTCATGTTGTACTCCTATGGTTATTAGGATGGAGAAAACTTTTTTCTGTACCAAATTTCACAATGTTGCGTTGTATTTTATTATGTATAAATAAAAAAAAATGGATTCATTACTTTTGTTGTGTTTTTGTATAAGATGTTTTCAATTGCACTTATCTTAATAATCGAAACACTTAAGAGTCATGAAGCCGAATTTCACCCCTTGAAAATCGTAATGGTATTCCTATGGAGAATCTTCTCAGACTAATTGTCGCCACAGTTTTAATAAAGGCCACTAGTTCTCTGGCACCATTTTAAAGAACAAAAGAAGTAAAATATTTATGATAATTTTTTTTTTGAAAATCACTTATTGGTATTTTTATAATTTTTTAAAGTTTGGAAATCAGTGAAGAATTCAATGTCCTTAGTGTACGACGATGTATCTCAGTAAAAAAATAAAGATACTGCAATAATTATATATTTTGGACACAATTGAAATTTTTATTTTTCAATTCATTACGAATAAAATTTTAATTTAAATATTTGGATTTTTTAAAAATTTAAGAAAAGTCATTGCGGTTTTCGGGAAGCGAATTATGGCAAACCCCACATTGGCGATCTAAATCACCACACTGCCAATGGTTTTGCCAAGTCAATTAGTGTCGTATTTGCTAACATCTGTTGGGGGTGACCTTTGAATAGATGAATAGAACTGCCATGTGCGAAATGGCCCAGGGCTAGTAAAATAAGAGTCCTACTTTCTATGGCCAGGAGAAAGTGTAAGGAACATCTATACTGTCCACGTTGAGGGAGGAGTTGGATGTCAACCTGTACAATTGAACCAGTGACATTCTCTACCGCGCTACCCCCCCCCCCCCCCAACTGTTTTTGCACAAAATAGGGGTTTCTGCTATCAACATTTGATGATTAAAGAATTCTCTTTGGGATTAGGGAATTTTAATAGGTTTGTCGTGTGTATAGGATAGAATTGAGTCATGTAGAGTTTTGATTTACGAATGCATTTTAAAAGTTTTATATGTGAGTTCGAAAAAAATATATAATTGCTTATTGTGCTATATACGATGCTATTATACTATGCTGAGATAAAATACTTCTTAGGTAGCACTCTGTGGCTGCCCTACGTCACTGCATAATCTTTGCTCTGCATCGAAATGTAGAGCTTCGCGCAAGGTCGCGTGAACGACCAAGTGTTGGTTCCGATCGTTTCCGCGCCAAGCGTGCAAGCAGAAGATATGCAAATGAGCCAGCCAATATATAGTCGCTACAATGACCTCTGGAAGGAGATGCTCGGATGCTGCTAGGCTGGTGATAATCTCTCGGCACTCTGCATCACCCAAGATTTAGTTGTTGCTTTGTAAATAATGTAAATAGGTTTAATTAAAAACTAAGTAATTTAAATAGGGTTCTTCTCAATCTCATTCTCAATAAGTGATCACATTCTGCCTGGTACCCACGGAGTGATTACAAAGTGGTGACCCGGACGTGATTTGAACACGCAACCTTCTGATCGGGCAGCCACATCTACCGGAGGGGGAGTAGATGTGGCTGCCCTACGTCACTGCATAATCTTTGCTCTGCATCGAAATGTCAAAGGACTAAGCTGACCTTCTGCACACACTGAACCGTTCGAGTCCTTCCAACCGAAATGGCCAGTGATGACGAGCAGGAGAGAGGTACACAAACCGAAGATGACGCAACAAAATCTCTTCCGGGAGTTGAAGGTGCTACCCCTACGGCTCTCCAACCAACGATATCCCGTGTAGCTTTCAAGGCTCCGCCGTTCTGGAAGCAGAATCCGACGCTGTACTTCGCCCAGATAGAAAGCCATTTTGTCATCGCCGTATCACTCAAGACGAGACTAAGTACCATCACGTGGTATCCGCGATCGAAACGGACGTCATCGCCCAAGTGAGTGACATCATCGTCAATCCACCAGCCACCAAGAAGTATGAAACCCTAAAGAAACGATTGGTTGAGCAGTATGCTGACTCCGAGACTCACCGGATCAAGATGCTTCTACAGGAACTACAATTAGGAGATGGAAAGCCAAGCCAGCTTCTACGGAAAATGCGTGACCTATCCCCTACGGTACCTGAAGATCTCCTCAAGAACCTGTGGCTCCAGCGGCTACCAACAGCTGTACAGCAAATCCTGGCAGCCAGCACCGAGAAATTGGACGCGTGGCAACTATGGCCGACAAGATCCTGGAAGTGACTGATTCCCCTACCATCCATCTCGTTGACCAGGCAAGAAATCCATGCAACGATTGCCACAACCTTGGGATGCAAGTTGCTGAACTTTCCAGGATGATTCAGGATCTCCAGAATTCCAGATCACGAAGGAGAAGACCATCTAGAAGTCATTCTCGTGGAGGTTTCCCAGAACCAGATCCAACTCCCGAAGCAGATTCGATCCAAGTTCAGGAGTATGCTGGTACCACCAAAGATTTGGAAGCGAGGCTAGAAATTGCAACAAGCCGTGCCAATTTGTTCCGGAAAACTAACAGGGCCGTCGCTTGAGGCCACAAGCGACCACGGCCAACCAAAGAGGCTGTTCCTAGTCGACAAATCCACTGGATTACGTTTCTTGATTGACACAGGTGCTGAAATCTCAATTGTTCCACCTCAAACCCCTCAAGAAAGAAACCGACCACCTGGGAAAATGAAGCTGTACGCCGCCAACGGTACGTCCATTCCTACTTTTGGTGAAAAGCTTCTACATGTGGACCTCAACCTCCGAAGATCACTACCTTGGCCGTTCGTGATAGCAGCCGTATCTCACCCTATACTTGGAGCTGATTTCCTGAAAAACTTCGGTTTGCTGGTCGATATGAAAAACCCAACCGCCTTATCGATACAAGCACCGGAAGGAAGGTTTCTGCTCCAGTGATAGCCTTGTCATACGGAACTATCTCCCTTCTAGCCCAAGATTCCAAGTACAAAGACCTGCTGTCTGAATTTCCAGAAATCATCAAAGTGTCTAATCCGGTTAAGATTAACCACCAAGTGGAGCATCACATTGAGACTACTGGACCCCCAGTGTTTTCAAGAGCAAGAAGGCTAACACCTGAAAAAACTAGCCATTGCCAAGCAAGAGTTTCAATACATGATCAACCAAGGAATATGCAGCCCATCAAAAGTAGTTGGGCTTCACCGTTGCACATGGTACCCAAGAAAGACGGAGACTGGAGACCGTGCGGGGATTACAGACGGCTTAACAAACGTCACCAAGCCGGACAGGTATCCCATCCCACACATCCATGACGTAGCACAACAGCTTGAAGGAAAAACCATCTTTTCAACGATGGACCTTTTCCGTGCCTACCATCAAATTCCTGTGAGAGAAGAGGATATACAGAAAACCGCTGTCATCACACCCTTCGGTCTTTTCGAGTTCCCGTTCATGAGTTTTGGATTGTGCAACGCAGCTCAAACGTTCCAAAGGTTCATACACTCCATTTTACAAGACCTTGACTTCTGTACAGCTTACATTGACGACGTTTTTAGTGTCGTCTAAAGATGAAAAGGAGCACATGCACCATCTTCGTCTGATCTTCCAGAGATTCCAAGAATATGGAATTCGAATCAACCCTTCGAAGTGTAATTTTGGTCAGCCAGAAGTCAATTTTCTGGGATACAGGATTACCGCCCAAGGAACCCAACCAATGGAAGATAAAGTTTCCGCAATCGTCAATTTCCCCAAACCCTCAACTGTTCAAGAGATGAGAAGATTTTTAGCCATGAATAACTTTTACCGTCGTTTCATCAGCAGAGCTGCAGAAACCAAGCCCCGTTGTTCCAGTTCTTGAAAGGCGCCAAGAAAAATGATAAGCGACAAATTATCTGGACTGAGGAAGCAGAAAAAGCTTTTCAGCAGTGCAAGAATGACCTGGCTACCCAACCAATTTTAGCCCACCCTTCATCTTCCGCAACTATCTCTCTAGCTGTCGACGCTTCAGACTCAGCCATCGGAGGAGTCTTAGAACAGATCGGTACAAACGGTAAACAACCTCTTGCATATTTTTCAAGAAAGTTGTCAACAGCAGAGAAAAAATATAGTGCCTATGACAGGGAATTGCTTGCAGTGTACGCAGCCATCAAGCATTTTCGTCACATGCTGGAAGCCCGCCAATTCGTTGTCCTCACAGATCACAAACCTCTAACGTTTGCATTTCAGCAAAAATCAGAAAAAGCTAGTCCTCGACAACTCCGACATCTGGATTTCATCAGCCAATTTACAACCAACATTCAACATGTCAAAGGAGAAGCCAACGTAGTTGCCGACACTCTTAGTAGAATCTCGACTATTGACACCCCATCTCCAATCGACTACCAGAAAATGGCGGAAGTCCAGAAAGAAGACAAAGAGTTGCAGGACTTCCTAAACAGACCTGAAGGTACAAGCCTTAAACTTCAACCCATGCAGTTCCAGAACTCCAACCTCTACTGCGATACATCTACAGGTGTGCTTCGACCATTCGTGCCAGCCAGTTTCAGAAAAATTGTGTTCAACCAGTTTCATCGGATATCTCATCCTGGAATACGAGCGACGCAGAAATTACTGGGAGCACGATTCGTCTGGCCCTCCATGAGGACAGACGTTGCAACCTGGGCAAGATCATGCATCGAATGCCAGCGCAATAAAATTTCCAGGCATACAACATCACCTGTCGGATCGTTCCAGCTGCCCTCAGAAAGATTCGAGCACATCCATGTAGATATCGTAGGAAGACTTCCCCCATCAAGAGGATACTCTTACTGTCTGACTGTCATAGATCGGTTTACAAGATGGCCCGAAGCATTTCCCATCCAAGACATCACTGCTGAAACAGTGGCCCGTACGCTGTACGAAAATTGGATCTGCCGCTTCGGGGTCCCATCACGAATAACCACGGATCAAGGACGACAGTTCGAGTCAAGCCTTTTCAAGTCATTAGCTGCATTACTAGGCGTTGAGACAATCCGCACCACACCGTACCACCCATCCGCGAACGGGGCCATAGAAAGAATTCACAGATATCTCAAATCTTCTATCAAATGCCATGCAAACCAGGGATGGGCAGACGCGTTACCGACGGTTTTGATGGGTTGGCGTGCAACTTACAGGGAAGACTTGACAGCTACGCCTGCACAGTTGACTTACGGCACCAACATCAAATTGCCTGGTGAGTTTTTCACAGAAAGCAAGGTGAAAACAGACCAGTCAACATATGTCGGTAAGCTACAAAAAATCATGAACGATCTACAACCAGTACCAACTTCAGCTCATACGCGACGGAAAGTGTTCATCCACAAAGATCTACAAAAGTGCACCCACGTTTTCGTTCGCGTAGATGGAGTTCGCCGAGGATTGCAATCTCCCTACAAAGGACCTTATGAAGTTTTGTCAAGGACTGACAAGGTTTTTAAGTTGAAAATTAATAACAAGATAACCTTTATTTCTATAGACAGGCTCAAGCCAGCCTTTCGTGTGAATCTCAGCCAGAGCCAGAAACACCAATTTCAGCAGAACCAGCAATGCCAACTCCGGTGACTACCAGGTACGGTAGGAAGGTACGCTTCCGCGTAACTTCGTTGACACTGGAGGGGGAGTAGATGTGGCTGCCCTACGTCACTGCATAATCTTTGCTCTGCATCGAAATGTAGAGCTCGCGCAAGGTCGCGTGAACGACCAAGTGTTGGTTCCGATCGTTTCCGCGCCAAGCGTGCAAGCAGAAGATATGCAAATGAGCCAGCCAATATATAGTCGCTACAATGACCTCTGGAAGGAGATGCTCGGATGCTGCTAGGCTGGTGATAATCTCTCGGCACTCTGCATCACCCAAGATTTAGTTGTTGGCTTTGTAAATAATGTAAATAGGTTTAATTAAAACTAAGTAATTTTAAATAGGGTTCTTCTCAATCTCATTCTCAATAAGTGATCACATTCTGCCTGGTACCCACGGAGTGATTACAACTCTAACGAAAATTAAATGTGACAAATAATTGCATTTCTTTATGATTTGCTTATCAAAAATATTTTGCAAAGAATGCTTTACAAACAATTAAAAATTTTCAAAAACAATTGCAAGTTTAGCTCTTTTCGCTCTCAAGTGAGGGTAAGGATACTATCTTATGAATTCTAATCAGTGTAGTTCGTGTAAAGCCATTTTCGATAAGTAAACTCATAAATGGATATTTGAACAAGGTTCATTACAAAAGTGCCATTGTTTTTACTTTTTTTGTGAAAATACGGTGCATGACCACTATTTTCGCCACGGTGCACAAAAGGGCAAAAGTCGCATAAGATGGCCATAAGTAAATATCAAATTTTTAGCAAATCCTATTTTAAATTTAATTTTATTATACTTTATGATAAATGAAGTTTTGTCAAGAAATACTTGCTGTCGCCGTCGTATCATGCCTCAATGAATATTATCTGATGCCATTCAAACATTTCGATTATAAATGTATTTAAACCTTTAAATTAATTCCTATTTAGTTAATATAAGAATTATATTTCATTTGGTTTTTTTTCATCATTTCTTAGAAACTTTTTAATTCAAAATAAAAATTCAAATGAAAAAAATTAATCACAGTTTCATAAATCACTCAATGAGGACATCACAATAGATTTTACAATGGTTTTCGATGGTTCCCATCATCGATGGTTCATTATTTGTTTATCAAAAATGTATTTGAATGATTTCTATTTTATAAATAAAAAAAGCAGGTGATATATTTTTAATTTACATCATAGCATAGCGTTTATTAAGAATAATGTTTGCAGTGTTTCTTTTTCCTTTCGATATTTTTTTTTTGTGCGTGTGTGTGCAATGCTTCTGCTTTGGGCACCGTTGAGACTTTTTTTGACAAAGATATAAGTTTGCATTGTTTGAACACTTTGAGGGAACAGGTGTCAGTCGGTAAAGTTGAATAGATTCTTACTCTAAGAAAGAAGTGAGCGGTTGAATGGGTAAGGGGTTGAATGAGGGTCTGGTTTTGTCCACAGGCACACCTATTTCTAATTGTTCGGCCGAGAAGGACAGTTTAGAAAAATGAGAAGTCTTTGCAGATTGTAGTTCGTATATCGTAAGTGTTGCATCGAGTTTTATTTCGACTTGTCTTCAGCTTCGCTATGTCGAGATACGCTAAATGTCTATAATCTCTATATATAGAGCAACTTCTCTTTTTATTACATCTTTGCATCAGAATCAAGAAAATAATTGCTTCATAGAAATGACTGAATATTTTCCAGTCCCATCATAAAATAAACTGTTCCAGTTTGCCACCTCTGTAATTTTATCAAGCCACTCCTTTTTTTATTACATAAATATTGCATCTTGATCCGAAAATCATTTCAACAAAAGAACTGTATTGTGGTTGAAAGAACTGTAAAGTATTTTAAAGAACTATATAATGTTTGGAAGAATTGTAAATGGTTGACAGAACTTTATAGTATTTGAACAAACTGAAGACAGTTGTTACTTCAAGGAAATTACTGTAGCGTTTATAGCAAATTACTGATAATGAATTATTGTAAAGAAACCCGTCGTAAACACAACTATTCAGTTTCGAGAAATTGCTTCGATGAAATAATGTATTCATCAGAATTAAATCTAGGAGAAGGAAGAAGAAGAATCTAGAATCTAGGAGTGTGTACCACTTAACGACTTTCAATTACCATTCATTAAATCAATTACATCCGCCTGATAGGATGACAAACGAACCTTTTTTTTACAAATAAAAATCATTTTTTTTATTCAGCACCCTCCAAAGCAAAATTCGGATTTTCGACCCCACTTCAATCAATATTGAAATAATAAATTAAGCAAAAAACATGTATTTTTTCCGTAAACATTTTTATAAACGCCGAATAAATCGCAAAAATAAACAAATGCTGCAAGACTTTAAAATAAACTAATACATCAACTACGTTGAGTAGTCGAAAAGTTTTAATTTTAGCAATTTTATTTTAAAACATTATAAAATTAATTTTCAGAAGATTTTTTTTTGCCATAAAAAATTTCTTCTTTAGGCAATCAATCCAAAAGATAAACTTTAATCATGTAATATGATTGCAGAAACTAATATCACTTTATTCAATTTCTTTACTTCTACAAAATACTGTGCCAAATGCTATTAAGTCAGAAGGAAACGTGTTATCAACTAAAACCACCCAGAATATCGAAATGCAAAGAATCCCCTAAATCCCTTATCCTCCCTTATCTCTTCATCCCCTCTAGAAGGGGGGAGAGGTGTAATTACAGCCCCTGAGCCAAGCCCACTAACAGCCTCGAATTTCATTGGCGATAAAAAAGCGCACTGAAAAATTGCTTTTGTGCCTAATAGGCGATAAAGTGTTTTTTCTAGTTTAAAAACACGGCGACATCTGGTTTTCGAGAAAGATAGTAAAAGAGTTCGTGCCGATGAATTACTGATTCTTAAACATTCAGCCTAACAACTCTTATCGTTCACTAATTATCTATTACATACATTACAATCGACAGGGCAATACTAACGCAAATAAAATAACCCTTCATTATCTGAAACAGCACCAAAATATTTTATATAAAGACAAAGTTCAGACAAACAGATAGGGATTACTCCCTTTTGGAATCGTCTAGAACATTCGATTTTTTCGACATCTTATCTTTTTATCACGGTATATATAAGACTCCGGACCCACATATTTTAATCAGTATTCATTAGACTTTCTTTTCTGTAAGAGTTCTCGTAGATGTTTTCTATACGAGTCTTACATTAAATATATTTTTACAAATACCCTAACCGTTGATAGCAGTTTATGTGTTTTATAAAATGTGTTAGCTTATAGAGAGGATCACTATGAATAGTTTAGGGGTAAGTTCTGTTTATATTTCCTTATTAACGCATTATTTTTAAATTTGCAATGAACATATAGATTTATAGGTTACTTTAGATTTTAATTGTTCGTGCTCTAAAAGTAATGTAGTATGGTGTGTTTTAAGCAATATTTTTGATCAATTTCTCAATTATATGTCATATAATTACTCGTTTTTTTTTAAATTTAAGTTTTCTAAATAATATTTGTAATATAAGTATAGTATGGACCTTTAATTTACAAAATAAAGATTCCCTTGTTTATCAGGAATTAAAGAGAAAGCATGATGATGATGATGTGGACGATTCAACGGAAACTAGCTCCGATAATCCGGTACATTAATATTTTTTTCTTCTGATTTTTATTTACAATGACTTAAAAGTTATTTTTTTAATACTTAGATTCTTTTATTTTCTGTTGTTAGGCCCCTAAAGCATTCACAGTTCGTGAGACACGCAGTAGATTCGTTAGAAAATACAATGGCCAAGAAACGTCCTTTAGAGTAAAGCTTAATGAAAATGTCATAACGGACCCCATTTTGAGCGGTAACTCTAACATGCTCAATATGTTTCAAAGTATTATTAAAAACACTACCGCCCAATTAAAGGGAAACGACTTTACTCGTATATGTATTTCTTCTAAATCTTTAGATCGGCCCATTTCGACCCATTTAATTAAAGTTTCGGAAATGACACCTGAAAAAATAGTGTCCCAAATTGAAAAGGTGATGCAATCGGGTAAAGAAATTAAAGTTGACGAATCCCTAGATATCGATGTAGTCACTCTAAAAATGCCAAGAGGTAGTGGCCGCACTTCTATTTCAAATTTAGCCCTAAGTACTTTAAAAAAAACGTCGGTCATATCAATTCAAAACGACGATGAAATCTGTTGTGCACGCGCAATAGTCGTTGCAAAGGCTATCATTGAAAATGACAAACGATTAGATCATATCAGGAATAGTCGTAGGCCCTTACAACGACTATTAGCAACTGAGTTACACTCAAAGGCGGGTGTTCCGTTGGGACCATGTGGCATTCCTGAAATCAAGAAATTTGAGGAATGTTTAAATCTTCAAATCAATGTTGTCGATGCTGGTTCCTTTAACAAGGTAATTTATTTTAAAATAAGTTTATACAATTAAATTAAAAAATATATATAAAAAATCATATGGTTTCAAAACATATTTTTATTTGCAGATAATTTATAAGGGTCCCCCTCAGGAAAAACGCATTTACATTTGGCTTCAAGACGATCACTATCACGTTATTAAAAAAATGAATGCCTTCCTCGGAAGTGTTTACTATTGTGAACCTTGTGACATAGGTTATAACACAAAAACTGCCCATCGATGTCCAAATACATGTCCCACATGCTTCTCAGTCGAGTGTCAAACAGAACAGCCTGTCGAGTGCCAGGAATGTCATAGATCGTGTCGGTCTTTTGACTGTTTCAATCGACACAAAGAGGTCGGGACGAAAAAGAAATCATTTTGTGACCAACTTGGACTCTGCACACAATGCTATAAAATCTTTAATAAGTCCAATCCTCATGTCTGCGGCCATGCTAAATGTCTAAATTGTAAAAACATGGTAAATACATCTGAACATCAATGCTTCATGACAAACAAACCTGTTTCTAAATGCGATAACAAGTATATTTTTTTCGATTTCGAAACGCAACAAGATTCAGGATGTCATGAAGTAAATTTGGCTATTGCCCATTACGTTGATGGCACAGAATTCATATACATTTTTACAACTAATAAAACTTTATAGTGTGAATAAAGTCTGAATAAAATAAAGCCTAATTTCATAAGGTAATGACGAGAACCGTCTATAAACATCACATGTATCTTCCAAATATCAAAGAATTTTATCGCCAAAACTTCCAACTTATCGCCAAACGAACGGAAAATAACGTTTAAGAACAAAAATAGCGCAAGTCAAAAGTAGAATTTTTTATTTTATTATTTTAAAAAATATTGAAAAACTTTTTTAAAAAAATATTTTTTCTTTCAAGAAATCACTTTTAAAAATAACATTTCGAATATGTTTTATATTTCATTTATAATTAAAAAAAAATTCTTTTAAATAATTTTATTATAATTTTTTTTTCAATTTTCTTTCCTTTCAATATTTAAGCTTTAATAAACTTTGACTTTATTTTTTCTTATGTATCATTAACATTTTCGCATCAAATTCTATCATTAGCATTTTTGCATCAAATTTAAAATTTTTCTACCATACCTGATGATTTTTGATGTTAAATATTTTTTAATTGTACGGATGATTGAATAGAAATTGCGGCTCGTATCGATACGATTCTCGTATCGAAGATACGAGAAAGCCGCAATTACGAGCAGCAATTTCTATTCAATCATCCGTACAATTAAAAAATATTTAACATCAAAAATCATAAGGTATGGTAGAAAAATTTTAATTTGATGCAAAAATGCTAATGATAGAATTTGATGCGAAAATGTTAATGATACATAAGAAAAAATAAAGTCAAAGTTTATTAAAGCTTAAATATTGAAAGGAAAGAAAATTGAAAAAAAATTATAATAAAATTATTTAAAAGAATTTTTTTTTAATAAAATGAAATATAAAACATATTCGAAATGTTATTTTTTAAAAGTGATTTCTTGAAAGAAAAATATTTTTTTAAAAAAGTTTTTCAATATTTTTTAAAATAATAAAATAAAAAATTCTACTTTTGACTTGCGCTATTTTTGTTCTTAAACGTTATTTTCCGTTCGTTTGGCGATAAGTTGGAAGTTTTGGCGATAAAATTCTTTGATATTTTGGAAGATACATGTGATGTTTATAGACGGTTCTCGTCATTACCTTATGAAATTAGGCTTTATTTTATTCAGACTTTATTCACTATAAAGTTTTATTAGTTGTAAAAATGTATATGAATTCTGTGCCATCAACGTAATGGGCAATAGCCAAATTTTACTTCATGACATCCTGAATCTTGTTGCGTTTCGAAATCGAAAAAAATATACTATTATCGCATTAAGAAACAGGTTTGTTTGTCATGAAGCATTGATGTTCAGATTATTTACCATAATTTTACAATTTAGACATTTAGCATGGCCGCAGACATGAGGATTGGACTTATTAAAGATTTTATAGCATTGTGTGCAGAGTCCAAGTTGGTCACAAAATGATTTCTTTTTCGTCCCGACCTCTTTGTGTCGATTGAAACAGTCAAAAGACCGACACGATCTATGACATTCCTGGCACTCGACAGACTGTTCTGTTTGACATTCGACTGAGAAGCATGTGGGACATGTATTTGGGCATCGATGGGCAGTTTTTGTGTTATAACCTATGTCACAAGGTTCACAATAGTAAACACTTCCGAGGAAGGCATTCATTTTTTAGCCTACTTTTTTTTTTAATTCGAAAGAATTAAAAAAATGAAAAAGTAGGTATTGACATGCGGTCGATGTCCGTCTGTCCGTCTGTCCGTCTGTCCGTCTGTCCGTCTGTCTGTCTGTCTGTCTGTCCGTCCGTACCCCCCTTCCAAATCGGTTCTAATCATCGGATCTTAAAAATTCTTTTTTTGTTAGAAAGCTATAACCTCAGATACCCAACTTTCATACTTTTTGTCCGTCTGTCTGTACGTCCGGACGGACATAAATCTACTATCTGTCGGCGAATTTCCCATTGAATTAGCATTGAAATTCAATTTTGAGTCATTTAAATCACTGTAGGTATTGAAATGCGGTTGATGTCCAACTGTCTGTCTGTCCATCTGTCTGTCTGTTCGTATGTCTGTCTGTTCGTATGTCTGTCCGTTTGTCTGTCCGCCTGTCTGTCCGTTTGTCTGTCTGTCTGTACCCCCTTCCAAAATCGGTTCTAATCATCGGATCTTAAAAATTCTTTTTTTGTTAGAAAGCTATGACCTCAGATACCCAACTTTCATACTTTTTGTCCGTCTGTCTGTACGTCCGGACGGACATAAATCTACTATCTGTCGGCGAATTTCCCATTGAATTAGCATTGAAATTCAATTTTGAGTCATGTAAATCACTGTAGGTATTGAAATGCGGTTGATGTCCATCTGTCTGTCTGTTCTTATGTCTGTCTGTCTTTCCGTCTGTCTGTCTGTCTGTCTGTCCGTCTGTCTGTCTGTCCGTCTGTCTGTCTGTCCGTCTGTCTGTCCGTACCCCCCTTCCAAAATCGGTTCTATCCATCGGATCTTAAAAAATTATTTTTTGTTAGAAAGCTATGACCTCAGATACCCAACTTTCATACTTTTTGTCCGTCTGTCTGTCTGTACGTCCGGACGGACATAAATCTACTATCTGTCGGCGAATTTCCCATTGAATTAGCATTGAAATTCAATTTTGAGTCATTTAAATCACTGTTGCCAAATCAACAATGGCATGAGAAACTTTATTTATTTAAACATATTTTGAAGCAAAATAATATTTTCATGAATCAGTTTTGGAATGACGTCATAAAATGTAGCACAATTTGATTCCTTGATTATTCATTAATTATCTAACAAGAAAGCGGCAAGGCATACTTTTGCATACAATTATGCTAAGTTTTAATTTACATTTCTTATTTTTTTAATGCAGTTTGGAGTTTCATTACTTTTGTTATTAAAAAATATTTAATTATTCCTCGAACTACAAATAAATCGCGAGCAGACGATAAATAATGTTTAATTGATTTGCGAAATAATATTAAGGAAAATAGTTGATTTTGGCTTTTAGAAGTTTAAATTATTAGCTGGATGCTGTGTTTCGATTTTTTTTCTAATATGTATAAATCTAGTGTAGAAACGGCGTTGATGATATTTACTGTTAGAAACCTAGTTTTTTCCCGATTAGAACTTCAGTAAGTATTTAAGTAACAGGAAAGTAGGCTATTTTAGTTCTTTATGAACTTCTTGTTTAATTCGAAAGAATTAAAAAAATGAAAAAGTGGTATTGACATGCGGTCGATGTCCGTCTGTCCGTCCGTACCCCCCTTCCAAAATCGGTTCTAATCATCGGATCTTAAAAATTCTTTTTTTGTTAGAAAGCTATAACCTCAGATACCCAACTTTCATACTTTTTGTCCGTCTGTCTGTACGACCGGACGGACATAAATCTACTATCTGTCGGCGAATTTCCCATTGAATTAGCATTGAAATTCATTTTGAGTCATTTAAGTCACTGCAGGTATTGAAATGCGGTTGATGTCCATCTGTCTGTCTGTTCTTAATGTCTGTCTGTCTTCCGTCTGTCTGTCCGTCCGTCTGTCTGTCTGTCCGTACCCCCCCCCCCTTCCAAAATCGGTTCTATCCATCGGATCTTAAAATTATTTTTTTGTTAGAAAGCTATGACCTCAGATACCCAACTTTCATACTTTTTGTCCGTCTGTCTGTACGTCCGGACGGACATAAATCTACTATCTGTCGGCGAATTTCCCATTGAATTAGCATTGAAATTCAATTTTGAGTCATTAAGTCACTGTAGGTATTGAAATGCGGTTGATGTCCATCTGCCTGTCTGTTCTTATGTCTGTCTGTCTTTCCGTCTGTCTGTCCGGTCCGTCTGTCTGTCTGTCCGTCCCCCCCCCCCCCCTTCCAAAATCGGTTCTATCCATCGGATCTTAAAAATTCTTTTTTTGTTAGAAAGCTATGACCTCAGATACCCAACTTTCATACTTTTTGTCCGTCTGTCTGTCTGTACGTCCGGACGGACATAAATCTACTATCTGTCGGCGAATTTCCCATTGAATTAGCATTGAAATTCAATTTTGAGTCATTTAAATCACTGTTGCCAAATCAACAATTGGCATGAGAAACTTTATTTATTTAAACATATTTGAAGCAAAATAATATTTTCATGAATCAGTTTGGAATGACGTCATAAAATGTAGCACAATTTGATTCCTTGATTATTCATTAATTATCTAACAAGAAAGCGGCAAGGCATACTTTTGCATACAATTATGCTAAGTTTTAATTTACATTTCTTATTTTTTAATGCAGTTTGGAGTTTCATTACTTTTGTTATTAATAAATATTTAATTATTCCTCGAACTACAAATAAATCGCGAGTAGACGATAAATAATGTTTAATGATTTGCGAAATAATATTAAGGAAAATAGTTGATTTTGGCTTTTAGAAGTTTAAATTATTAGCTGGATGCTGTGTTTCGATTTTTTTTCTAATATGTATAAATCTAGTGTAGAAACGGCTGTTGATGATATTTACTGTTAGAAACCTAGTTTTTTCCCGATTAGAACTTCAGTAAAGTATTTAAGTAACAGGAAAGTAGGCTATTTTAGTTCTTTATGACTTTGTTTAATAACGTGATAGTGATCGTCTTGAAGCCAAATGTAAATGCGTTTTTCCTGAGGGGGACCCTTATAAATTATCTGCAAATAAAAATATGTTTTGAAACCATATGATTTTTTATATATTTTTTTAATTTAATTTAATTGTATAAACTTATTTAAAATAAATTACCTTGTTAAAGGACCAGCATCGACAACATTGATTTGAAGATTTAAACATTCCTCAAATTTCTTTGATTTCAGGAATGCCACATGGTCCCAACGGAACACCCGCCTTTGAGTGTAACTCAGTTGCTAATAGTCGTTGTAAGGCCTACGACTATTCCTGATATGATCTAATCGTTTGTCATTTTCAATGATAGCCTTTGCAACGACTATTGCGCGTGCACAACAATTTCATCGTCGTTTTGGGAAATTGATAAAGACCGACGTTTTTTTTTTTTAAAGTACTTAGGGCTAAATTTGAAATAGAAGTGCGACCACTACCTCTTGGCATCTTTTAGAGTGACTACATCGATATCTAGGGATTCGTCAACTTTAATTTCTTTACCCGATTGCATCACCTTTTCAATTTGGACACTATTTTTCAGGTGTCATTTCCGAACTTTAATTAAATGGGTCGAATGGGCCGATCTAAAGATTAGAAGAAATACATATACGGAGTAAAGTCGTTTCCCTTTAATTGGGCGGTAGGTTTTTAATATACTTTGAAACATTTGAGCATGTTAGAGTTACCGCTCAAAATGGGGTCCGTTATGACATTTTCATTAAGCTTTACTCTAAGGACGTTTCTTGGCCATTGTATTTTCAAACGAATCTACTGCGTGTCTCACGAACTGTGAATGCTTTAGGGGCCTAACAACAGAAAATAAAAGAATCTAAGTATTAAAAAAATAACTTTTAAGTCATTGTAAATAAAAATCAGAAGAAAAAAAATATTAATGTACCGGATTATCGGAGCTAGTTTCCGTTGAATCGTCCACATCATCATCATTATCATCATGCTTTCTCTTTAATTCCTGATAACAAGGGAATCTTTATTTTGTAAATTAAAGGTCCATACTATACTTATATTACAAATATTATTTAGAAAACTTAAATTAAAAAAAAACGAGTAATTATATGACATATAATTGAGAAATTGATCAAAAATATTGCTTAAAACACACCATACTACATTACTTTTAGAGCACGAAAATTAAAATCTAAAGTAACCTATAAAATCTATATGTTCATTGCAAAATTTAAAAATAATGTTAATAAGGAAATATAAACAGAACTTACCCCTAAACTATTCATAGTGATCCTCTCTATAAGCTAACACATTTTATAAAACACATAAACTGCTATCAACGGTTAGGGTATTTGTAAAAATATATTTAATGTAAGACTCGTATAGAAAACATCTACGAGAACTCTTACAGAAAAGAAAGTCTAATGAATACTGATTAAAATATGTGGGTCCGGAGTCTTATATACTATACCGTGATAAAAAAGATAAGATGTCGAAAAAATCGAATGTTCTAGACGATTCCAAAGGGAGTAATCCCTATCTGTTTGTCTGAACTTTGTCTTTATATAAAATTATTTGGTGCTGTTTCAGATAATGAAGGGTTATTTTATTTGCGTTAGTATTGCCCTGTCGATTGTAATGTATGCAATAGATAATTAGTGCACGATAAGAGTTGTTAGGCTGAATGTTTAAGTGTTTCGATTATTTAAGATAAGTGCAATTGAAAACATCTTATACAAAAACACAACAAAAGTAATGAATCCATTTTTTTATTTATACATAATAAAATACAACGCAATATTTGAAATTTGGTACAGAAAAAAGTTTCTCCATCCTAATAACCATAGGAGTACAACATGACTTGAATAATCTAAACACCATTCTTTGAAAACAGACTTTTTGGTTTGAATATGCGTGTCGTTATTTCGCCTTACACTGAAGTTTTGAATAGCTTTTTCATGTAAAGGCTTTGACATAATTACATTGCACCTATTCTGAAAAAAATATATAATTTAAGAATGCAGGACTTCAAATTAGTCATTTTATAATAATTCGTTGAAAGTAATAAGAATATTAACTTACGAAAATATAAGTCGTCATATTAAAAATTATGCCAAACTAATATGATTAATATCAGTTTCGTTGAGCTGCAATGTAATATTAGGTATAATTACAAAATCTATTGGTATTCTAGTAGATTCTGTATATATGTATGTCAATAATAACACAATACATAAAACGATATATAAGCCTATAATCCACGTTGCTGCATTCGGTAGCGTCATCCCATGAAATAACCCATTTTAATAATAGAAAGACCTTTTTCTAAACTTTCGCGAAAAATAACCAGACGCCACAATCAGTAGAAAATCGCTTATTATTGTTACAGAAAAAAATTTACGCAATCAACAACTCCTAGTAACTGTTCTTTTACTATAACCTATTAAAGACCGTTGCCATTAACTAATATAATTCCTGTATACGTCACACGAAAACTAAAGCAACACCCTACAACTCAACATTCAGCCAAAAACAACAACTCAACTCCACATCATACTTCCGAACACTTAGAGCGTACCCAACTCCTCCTCGACCACGCCCCTTCCGGTCACGTGTCTACCGAACGATTAGAGCGCACCCGACTCCTCCGCTGATGACGTCACTTCCGTCCCCAAAGTGACCCTACTCCTACTCCCCTCCTGTGAAACTTATTAATGAAGAAGGAATAATTTCTTCGTTTAAATTAATAAAATAAAAGTATAAATAAATTAAAAGTTAAAAGAATAAATTATAATATTTAAAAAATAATAATGCTAAAAAGTCATGAAAAATTGCAATAAAAATAACAATAAACACTACTAAGAATTCCGCATTTTGTTCCGCATCCCGTTGGTAAACATGATCCTAAAGTGGCATAGGCGCATAGGGGCCCCCTCTTGTTAAATATTTTAATGAATTTTGTTTATCAAGTTGTCAATAAATTTTTTTAAAAATGGTTGAAAAGTCACGAAGATTGCAATAATACTAACGAATTTTACAAATTAATCAAACCTTTCTGCAAATTTTTTTATAATGGAATTCAATTTTAGGTCCTTCCGACTAGGGGCCCTAATAATGGACATTAGGGGCCCAATGTTAATTTCGAACTAATAAATATTTTGAGTGGTTTGAGAATAATTTATTTTATTTATAATTTTTTTTAAAAAAACAGGGCCCGCTGGCGCGGGCCCTTTAACTTTTCACGGGCCCCTATGCAATGCATAGTTTTGCCCCCCTCCCTGTCGGCGGCCCTTAATTGGACTTTATGAAATAACAAAAATTACGTTAATATTTTAAAAATTTATGAAAGTTTTCCTATTTCTACTACTCTGCGAGAATGGGAAAAAAGTTGTTTTATGAAGATTTTTTATACTTTTTTTTAAATATGTGCATTTTGTAACCTTCAACTTGAATTATTAACTAAATTTAATTTACCGCATGATTCCCATTGAAAATTCTAATTAATATTATAAGTCATTCTATTAGTTTCATATTTAAATGTCTAGTCCAGTAACCAGGTCGTCAAAAAGGTCCGTTCAGGAAAAAAATACAGGAATTGTTTTCTCAACGGTTTTATATGTTTTCGAGGGTGCTGAATCTGAATATCAACTTTGTGAACAATTTCGGGCATGGGGGAATATTAAAAAAATCGAAAATACCCCAAAATTTTACCCATTTTTTTTGGTTTTTTCCTTCTTGCAGGAAATGTATTGATTTCTCAACAAAACCGTCAATACAAAAGTTAAAGTACTCTAAACAAGCTAAATAAAAGTCAATTACTCTATTTATGTCAGACTAATAGTTTAGTTGCTACAGCGCGCTGAAAATCAGGCAAATTCCGACCGAATGAGGAAAGTCCAAAATTTTCACTTGCAGCTCGAAAAATAGTATAGTCGAAATAGAGTTAAGAGTGAAATTAATTAAACCAGAAACTATTTTTGTAACAATTGGTACGAAACATGCTTCTAATTAACATACTAAAATTTGCAACCCGAAATGTCACGCAAAATACGTTTATTGGCCGCCATCTTGAAAAAAACGTCAATTTTTTTTTAAAAATAACAAGAAACCACAATAAGTCGAGTTTGATATCAAATTAAAGGAAATGTTATGTTGACAAAGAATATACTATTGGTTTTTTAAAACTTGTATATTTACAAAGATGATTTTGGAAGGAAACGATGAAAAATGGCCGTAATTTTTCACTGTACGCGACGGAACCACCCCTTGTCATTATTGAGATGTCCAACAAAAGTTTGCTACTCAAAGCCATGCTTCAATGAATAACAAACATGGAGTCCCCAATAATAAGCAATATTGAACAAACCCTCATGAAATGTACAAAAGAATGGAGAAGGAATGACTGAAAGTCAACATGGAACTTGGATCATTTGAAATGCATTGAAATAACTTATGCAATGAGTTTGCTGACCAGTGTTTCCGGTTGACCTAACTCATACAAGAATGACGAAAGATTTTGTAGGTCTAAACAAGGTAATGCAATTTTTTATGGACCACAGTCCATTTACTGATATTTCAAGTGCTTTGTGAAATTATGTTAATTGAATAACAGATAGTGCAGACAAGGCTAACGTGACATGTTCGGGAGATATATTCAAAATAAACTAACATACCTTTTAGAGATGCGACTTTATTAAAAACTGACTAAGCAGTTACGAAGAAAATAGCCCAATAAAGGCAAGTAACTGTATGTAGTAGTTGATCATACCGATATTTTAATGCTACCTTCTACACATTTCTTCTCTTCTTTCTTTCCAATTGCTTAAACGACGCTTTTTCAATATTATGGAAAGCCATTTAAAAGAAAGGGGTCATTTTCTGTTGTTCATGCAGAATGTGATACAAATACAATAATCGTCAAAGAAGCCTTAAAATAGCCCAATAAAGGCAAGTAACTGTAGTAGTTGATGATAACGATATTTTAATGCTACCTTCTACACCATTCTTCTAGAATACTTATTACATGCAATTCGCCACAAAATATTATAAAAATCAGGATATTCAAGCTTTTTAAATATCTAATACGGGAGGAAGATTTTAAAACCTGCTCTCGTCTAGCTCTTATGCGACGATTATGCAATCTAAAAAAACCTTTAGTTTTGTCAACGCATTAACTTTTCACCAGCAATAACTATTCCTTTTTTCAATATTTTCATCATAACTGCATGGTTCAGTTTTCAATATAGTTCCACCTCTAAAAGATATGTTAGCTTAGTTTGATCTCTTTCAATCATGTCCCTTGTCTGCACTATCTGTTATTCCATTAACAGAATTCCACAAAGCACTTGAAAAATCAGTAAACGGACTGTGGTCTATAAAATAATTGCATTACCTTGTTTAGACCTACAAAATCTTTCGTCATTCTTGCATGAGTTAGGTCAACCGGAAACACTGGTCAGCAAACTCATTGCATAAGTTATTTCAATGCATTTCGAATGATCCAGGTTCCATGTTTGACTTTCAGTTATTCCTTCTCCATTCTTTTAGTACATTTCATGAGGGTTTGTTCAATATTGCTTATTATTAGGGACTCCATGTTTGTTATTCATTGAAGCATGGCTTTGAGTCACAAAGCAGCAAACTTTTGTTGGACATCTCAATAATTACAAGGAGTGGTTCCGTCGCGTTAAGTAAAAATTTTCGGCCGTTTTTTCATCGTTTCCTTCCAAAATTATCTTTGTAATATTTAAGTTTTAAAAAACCAATAGTATATTCTTTTTCAACATAAAATTTCCTTTAATTTGATATCAAACTCGACTTATTATGGTTTCTTGTTATTTAAAAAAAAATTAACGTTTTTTCAAGATGGCGGCCTATAAACGTATTTTGCACGACATTTCGGGTTGTAATTATTAGTATGTTCATTAGAAGCATGTTTCCTACCATTTGCAACAAGAATAGTTTGTGTTCTAATTAATTTCATCCTTAACTCTATTTCGACTATACTATTTTACGAGCTGCAAGTGAAAATTTTGGATTTTCCACATTCGGGCGTAATTTGCCTGATTTTCAGCGCGCTGTAGCAACTAAACTATTAGACTGACATAAATGATGTAATTGACTTTATTTAGCTTGTTTAAAGTACTTTAACTTTTGTGTTGACGTTTTTATTGAGAAATCAATACTTTTCCTGCTAGAAGGAAAAACCAAAAAATGGGGTAAATGTTTTGGATTTTTTCTATTTTTTTTAATGTTCCCATGTCCGAATTTGTTCCCAAAGCTGATATTCGGAATCGGCACCCTCGAAAACATATAAAACCGTTGAGAAAACAATTCCTGTATTTTTTCCTGAAAAAACTACCTGGTTACTGGACTAGTCGGTAAATGTGACTTGTGTTTGTGTGATTTTTTTGAAATAATATTAACAATCACATTGAATAAATGATAATTTTTTTTTATTTAATAAGGTTCCCACTTTAAAGTAGGTCTTACAACTCGTTTTCCAGGTTTTCTTTTGTTTATAAATTTCTTCTTTTTAGATGTTTTTATCAACTTGGTATTTGCAATAAACTGCATAGGAATATTTAAATCTTTCAGAACTTTATCATATACATCACCATAAGATATATTGGTTTTAGGTTTGTATAAATGAGTGGAGAAATCAATGATACTAAAGTTAGGTACTTCTTCTTTATTTGCAATAAGCTGTCCTTTAGAGTTCCACGATAAAATATCTGGTTGATTCTTGATAAGACCTAACACAATTTCAGCTTTTCCACGCATATTCTTGGGTATGTAAGGTAGAATAAGGTCTTGGTAAATGACTTTTAGAGGTTTCTTTTCGGCTTCATCTTCATCTCTTTATTTTTAACTGTATTGAATTTAGAAATAGACCAAATCTACATATTTACTTGCGTTAAACTTATAATTTTTGGGTTTAGTTTTTTTTAGTGTTAGTTTTAAATATTGTATAATTTCCAATTTTCATGGCATTCCTATCCTTCCTATCCCTTACTATAAACTAAACTGCTACCAAAAAAGTATAACTAACTACATAAAAACATGTAATTCTAAAAACCAGTTTTTTTCAAATGTGTGTCATTCTAATTAACAAAAAAATATTTTCCTTTTGATAATAAAATATAGAAAAGTAACAACAAATGTAGTTTTATAATGTTAACCAACATGCATATCCGTTACCATTCCCTAAATTTATGACTGAAAATATGAATAGAAAAAAGTTAAGCGCTTTTAAAATGCCAAAAAAATTCAAAAACAACTAAAGTATGTTTACAAATTTGAAAAAAAATACCTATAAATGAACTAGCCCACATGAAGATTCTTAATAACAAATCAAAAATTTAACTTTAATTTGCATTATTTTTATTCTTAAACGTTATTATTTTAAATCCGTTTCTTTATAAAATTTTATCATAAAACATTTTTTTTATCTGGGTAATATTTAAGAGTGTCATCCAGTACATTCAATTTGCAACATAATCAGCATACATACTATTTAACAATATTTGGTGTATTTCGTTGATATAAGTATACTTTTAAAAGTTTTATTCATGAACAGTCTCTTGATTTTCTCGTATAAGATCCTCTGTGTATTAGGTTGTGCGTTAATCTTTAAGGAAGTATTTTCTACGAATTATTTTGTAATTATCATATATTTTTATGCCAGGATTTCACTTAGTCGTCATAAGAACTTAATAATAAGGTATATGATCTCTTTAAATAAACATTTCGGGTGATACCGTACGATAGGTAATTAGCATTTATTATCGATAGACATCTTTCAGAATCTTGTCTATATAGCTTAAAATATAGGGTAGCTACTTCTTTTTAAGAGTATATTTATCTTTTCCATATGCTGAATTATAGAATAGGACGAATAAATCCGCATTTGAACAGTTTTAGTCAAATTTTTATTAAATATGTACATTTTTGAAACCTTGAATTATTAACTTAGGGGAAAACATCTAAACAATATTTTAAAAAATTATAACGTCCAATAATATTTACCGGCTAGGTGATCGTCCTTGGGTACTATTAATTACATTAAAAAATATATAGTAAAAGTCGAAATTAATTACTTTGATAAACCCTAGAAGTTTCGGTTACATTTGTTAACAATGTAGGTAGTCAGCTTTATCTTATCAGAACAGAATGACTTTCCTATCGGATGGATAGAATGGTAGAATTCACATACATACACTGCATTCTTTAATATAAGGTTAATATTTAATATGTGAAATTATATTTTGATAAAACATTATATATTTAATAGTTTAGTATCTAGAGAAGATAATTACATTAAAAAAATCCTTATCGGTTTTAGATTCTTTTCGAGGAACATATAACCTGTGTTATTACCTTTTCGAGATTTATATTGTTTTTTACTGCGATCTGTAATAATCCACCCCGATTTTTAAAAAAAAAAATTAAATCATTATAATTGTAGTTAAGACGACTTTTTCACTGATTAGATAACGAAATTTCAATTTTAGACTGTTATCAGCTATTACAAGGAGATTTTTTCGAACTATTTTCTTTACACCTCTCGCGTATGAATACAATTTTTTTGCGGAGGGATATTGTGTAATTAGGTCATCGTATGCTTATAAAAAGGATACCTCAATCTTATCGTCTACGGCTATTATAAGTGCAAATATTAGGATTTTTTTTTCTTACAACTCCCAATATGAGTGTTTCTTGTTGTAATGTGTATATCTCAATAGTAGAATTGTTAATGCAGTGTCTTAACAATAAAAATACCATGTATAACAAATAATAAGTTTTATTTCCCAAGAAACGTAAATCAATCAAAATTTATTGTATGCTTCAAAAACTATTTCGTATTCGTTAACTATTTTGAATAAAACTCTTTACTGTGTTGTAGAAATATGTTGTGTAAAATTTAAAACTTCAGTGGAAATATACAGACATTTTTTATCTTCCTATAAATTAATTAGAAATTTGCAAGATTGACTATAAGGTTCATAAGTGCCTAGATCATAGAATGATGTAAAAAACGTAATTTGAAAAATAAATAACAGCATATTTAAAAAAATTCTGTAACAGTAATTTGCGAAATAACCATTTCACTTTTTGTCATTTAACTAGTTTTAAGGAAAAATATGTCAATCATCTAACTACTTCTCCACCAAGCAAGATATCGTAATGTCATTAGATACTTATTTAGATTTTAAAATTGAAAATTTACAATGTGGATGTGAAATACAAGGTAAAATTATACTTTTAAGACAATTTTTAAAAAATAACCGCAACAATTTCTAAGTTTTTAAATCAAACGTAATGCCCACTCATTAAACTACATAATAAACATATTCAATAAACATAAAATAAAAAATACTTATTTTTTTACAGACAAGAGAAAATAGGGAAAAACCAAAACGATATTTGTAACCGATCATCATAGCTACACGTAAGTAAATTACACAATATAAAAATCCGTATAAAATGAACATTAAAAAACATCAGCAAAAACAGTAATATCTATACGGTTATAAACATTCATTTCAGATGCCGAAAAACACCAACAACGGAGACATAAAAAAAAAACAAGATGGAAACCACACTGGAAAGAATGGGAAACGTTTGACCCACAATGTAAGTTAAACATTTAGATATTAACATGTACAATAAATTAAAAATCAAATTTAAAATATTTTTTTTTAGGTGAAATAAAAACACATCAATACATGGCAGCCTCCGTAATTGTTAATAATTTAAAAACAATTCCTTCTAACGAGCAATAAGCAAAAACATTAAAAATACCTATGCACTGCGTAAACTACATCGACGAACATACAGATTCAATATTACTGGAAAATATAAAAACTATGTAAACATTTTAATAAAATGGCTAGTACCTCACTCAAATATTGTATTTTATTTATCCTAACATTAAGAATCACGCAAACAATAAGCCCCTGTTAGAGCCTAAAATCTAAGTTTTAACACTAAATATTACAATATAAGAATCATTAAACAAAACTATTTATTTCAAACTGATTGATGTCGCAAAGTTATTTTAATTTATTATTTAAAATAATTAAAGTTTCTCGAGTGATTGTTGCGAATGGAAATGGTGATTTAATTCTAATAAAAATTGATTCTTATGCTTTTTAAATGAGCAATAAATTTTGCAGTTTTTTAAATAATTATAGTACTTCGAATTCGACTTTTTTTACTGAGATTTTCAATGTCTTCTAATTTTGATGCGCTGAATTTTTTGACGTATCACACTTGCCTGTAGCATTTGAAGTTTGGCTTGTGAAAGTGGGTGACAGACGGACGGACAGAGAGACGGACTGAACGATTATAATACCTTCCACTTTTTGCGTTATAAACGTAGTGTGGAAGATAAAATCCCTATATTTGGGATCCATGAAAAAATTGAAAAATAAATTCACACCCAGGTAGCACACTAATGTGAGATCCGTATGGGTCCTTTGGGTAATGGGGGAACTAGCAATATGGTACCCAAAAAGAAAAAGCCCCTTTTATTTTTGCTGAAACCACATGGGCCCAGCTGGGTTACCTCGTTGGGGGATATTTATAATTTTGTCCCACTTACAATTGCATCCAGGAAAACTATTCAAACCAAGAAACATGAAAAGAAATATAGGTGGGCATTTCCACGCGTGACTTACACTACATCGTACGATTTAACAAATTTCGTTTGCATAGTTCATAATTATTTTCTATTTATTCAAAAAAAAAAACTATTGTATGTCAGTTTACCCTGAACATATAGTATTTTTAGCAATCAGTAAAAACTTTTTTAATTTAATATTTTACTTAAAAAATAAAAAATGTCCTGATGTGACTTATCTACATGAAAGGAAGTCGAGTTTTGGTTATCATTATAAACTCTAACTTCTTCTTCATAGTGCAGTAAATCAACATTCTACAGTGCTTATTTTGAGTATAAGATAAGCTAACTAATTTAATTGCAAAAAAGTATTGAAATATTCATAGGAAATAATTTATTAAAATTTTTGTGCGTGATTTACACTACATTCAATTTGTGACTTACACTACATCATGTGAATTGTATCACAGATATGGAAATTTAGGCAATAATAACATAACATATGTAAATAATTTTGAACATTGTAAGTTAAAAATTGCATGCATGGTAAAATCATCGTTAGAAAAAGTTACACAACGTCCCCTAAAGTTGATTTCTAGAAATTTCTTATTTTTTTCTTCAGTAGCATTGTCTGAAAAACCTCCCTTCTCAGGCCACGCAAAAAGACTTCCCGACCATTGCAAATGTTTCAGTTTTATTGAATAAGCATCTTTACTTAACATTTGCCCCACAAAATATTTAACGATAATTTTCCTACAAAAGAACTAAAAGCTCTTTTTCCAGCATCAAATTCATTTTCAGAATTTTGTTGAGAGGTATTTCCTTTTACAACATTAAATTTTTTTAATCAGCCGTGTAGTATTTTTAAGGATTTAATGAAACATTGGCAGTTTTAAGTAGGAATTTGTTTAATTTTAAAAAGCAGAGCAATTTTTGAGTGTCAGGAATCGGAAATATTTATTTTCCTTTGATGAGCAAATATCATTTAATCTACCTATTTCGCCCTTTATACAGTTGTCAGAAATGTATAATAGGGATATGTTTGGTAAATATGGTTTCTTATGCAAACTAAAAAAAATCTTTAGCTGAATGTGGGTCAATTTTCCTGGAATGTATGGGTGTTTTTATCTCCTCTGCACTGTATCACCAAGTCCATCAATTGGTCCGTTTTCATGACTAAAGGTAAGATGGCCAACATTGGTGGCAGAGAAATGCCATTCAGTGTTGTCTAACGGCTGGAACATTGCAATAGAGGTGGTGTATTTTTAGTTAAAGTGTTGTCCGTAAAGTGGTTTTTGCTTTAATTTTCTTTAAAGGTTTAAAATTTACCACATGCTTAAAGTAGTTCCCTTTGCTCTATTTTTCCTTTTAGCTGTTGATATAGCCATCTTAAATCAAAGTTATCAAAATATAAGAAATCTACAAATATTATAGCTAATCTACAATTGATAAATCAAACAGAAGTTGTAACTGACACTACGTTGTGACTTACACTACAAAGTTAAAAAGTTTTATAAATAGAGAAAATGCTTTTTATTTTAAAATTTAAAGGTGCGGAATTACACAGAGGTTAATATAGAAAGAAAGTATCTTAAAAATTTCGAAGCAAAGCCTTATTTTAAAAAGTTATAGAAACTTTTAGATATTTTCGTGACTTACACTACAGCCAAAACAGGTGATGTTTATCTTTCTATTTAAGTATTTTTTATTTATAAATGCCGATTAAAAATGTGTTTTCAAGATTGTTATTATAACGTATTTTAATATTTTTACCAAAAAATCTGATAAAAAATAATACTAAACTTAAAATTCAAGAATTCAAATGATGAAAAACCATAACAAATGCTTTAAAAAAAAGCAGCCACTTTGAAACTTCAGTGTTGCCACAGATAAAAACAATAATAGTTTTTGATGTAAAACTTTTGCAGTTCAAACTTTTCTAAATCACATATAAAAGTTTCAACTGGAATAAAAAATATTTTTAAAATTCACTTGTGGTATGTATTTACGTGGAATTAACCAGTTATAATTTTTTAGTAAAATGTTTTAATAAACGATTGAGCATAATTTTATATTTAAATTACTCTATCGAAATAATAAGTAAGAATTTATTCACTTTTTGTATTTGTATTTTAGAGAGCGTAATTTTTATAGACGAAAATAAAGACTTTCATCTAGCTTATAGCTCGTATAGTATTGTAGTCGTTTCCCGAAAACCTTAGGCAAAAAGTAATATTTCGATCGTTTAAGTCAGAAAGTTAAAATGCATGGCTACCTTGAACTTCCCACAACCGTTGTTGGCAACCTTCTTTCGTGATAAAATTATTAAGGTTTCCTCCGCATCCACTATAAGTAAACTGGACGCATTGTCCGCTTAAATTGTTGAAGAAGTAGCGTTGGGAGTTGTTATTACAATTACCCCTTGCAACGGGTAAGTCGCATGCATCAGTGTTATCAATGGATTCTTCTTCGACTTCGACAGTTTGAGTCATCGTAGAAACTGCAGTTGTAGCTGCGGAAAAAGATAATAATGAATTAAAATAAAACAGTTTATGACTAAATAATCACGAACGACAAACTTCCCAAATTCGAACGAATATTATTCAATTTTTGCTTTTCTCAATACATGCTCATTTATTTACTAAGGACAAACTCTTCATACATTTTTCTATCAAGTTATATTTTTTTGTATCGTTAGATGGAAGAATCATGTCTTTTGAGGATTTAAATAATGTTAGTTTCAATTGAATGAAAATATGAAAAACATGGTAAAATAAAATTCACTCTGAAGCAATTTTATTAAACAAATTGACCCTAAATTCTATATGTTTCCCTTTTCAGATGTTTAAAAATGATTTTAACTATTTTTAACAAATAAAATTTTGAAAAAATTACTGTTATAATCTATTCAAAAGTTACGATTCCAATTTTTTTCCTTAAATATTTTTAAAAAATTAAGTTATTTTTCCTGTTTTTCACCATTTCATTCTGGATGCATAATGAATCTATTTCACAAATTTTAGAATAAAAAAATTGGGACTGAAAGCGTTAAGAAAAGTACTCAAAGTGCTCCCCTAATTGTTTTGAGAAGTGTAATTATAAGAAACATTACCTACCTTTGTTTCTACCACAGGCCAACATACAGAGATCTTCGGAACTGAACCTATTTTCATTTCCGTGGCACCCACTGTAAATAAATTCCTCACATGTTCCTTTTTCAGAATTGAAATAATAGTTTCGTATAAAATGTCGACAATGACCTCGCTCGGGCTGCAGACTGCACTTGTCGACTTTCGGAAGGCTTTGGGTTGTAACTCCTATTAAGATATTCACAAAAAAATAACAACGTTTGTTAAACTATTATTGCTTAAGGCGGTCGATAGCCTTTCTGCTCACTTAATTTATTATTAATTAATTTTTTTATTTAGTGGATTAGGATTTTTAAAAAATTTAGTTGCATTAAAAAAATACTGTACTTATTGGAATAAATGTTTTAAACACCGTTTACAATGCTGTCAATGCAATGATTGCACCAAAGGTCGCGTACTGAAGGCCATGGTTTTAAAGTTGGCCCATAATCAACTTAGCTAATCAGGACGCCAACTTTGAAGTGGGTGGTCTGTGACACTTAATTAGTGCATTTAAAAGTAAAATACTAGATAACTCACCTCCCTTGTTACCACACCGCTGAAGACACTCCTGTTCTGTGACGAACCTATTTGCATTTCCTGAACATCCTCCATAGAAGAATGGCATACATTTCCCCTCATTTTTGTCGTAGTAGTATCTGTATGAGTTTCCTCTACAATTACCCCTGTCCGGTAATAAGCTGCATACATCACCTTGTGGAACCTGGGGACCTAGGGTTGAGACTGAAAATTAATTTATGAAGAGAAATTGTGAAGATGATAAAATTAATAATACTGCACTCTAAAAACGAGAGAAATTGTGAAGATGATAAAATAAATAATACTGCACTCTAAAAACGACATCTTCAAATAATTTGCGCAATCAGAATGGCTTCGAGGAATATTATTCGAGTTTTAAACTTGCATCTATACTTATTTCTAAAACCAAGCATGTACTCAAGGATGAAATACCTGGTGTTCATTTTTGAGCTTGTTAATAATTCATGCTTCAAAAATGTGTTAAAATTGACCTTATGTGTTTATTTTTTAGTATATACTTGTTTGAAAATTAAATATCATGATTAATTGTGAATATTTTTAATATTTTTCAATACAAATGTGACTTATGGGCTGACTGGTAGGGAGGTGGAACTTGAATCTCCACCCTTCAGAGCAGATTATATCTCGAATCCAATACTGAAACCATTCCGAAAAACAACCCTGTTGCAACTTAATTACCTTTAAATGATGAAAAGATTTTTTAAAAAAAACTGAGTAGCATTTCTGGTATTTCAGAATAGATAGCATTGGGTCGTCATATTTAAAACAAAATGTTTTATCTCAAAATACACTGACAAATTCATTTCATCCATTAAAAATGTCAAAGCAATCGATGAAGAACTTTCACAAATTTAAGATTCACTGTAAAGCATTTCTTAAGATACACTGTTAAAAATTAGGCACTTTTGTTTCACCAAAAATATGGTTCCTAGAAGCTGCAACGGCTGTGTGGTGAAATGTTAAACCATATTTTTGGTATTTGGTTGAACCCAATATCATGGTGAAACCAAGCACAAATTTTTAATAGTGTACCGTGATTTTTGGGTTAATCATAAATGCTCAGAAACAGAAAAAAAAATTACGAAAAGATACAAATATAATCAAGAAGGCGCTAATTAATCAAAACCATATATTTTAAGACAGCAATTTGGTGGTTTTTTTTTCATTTTGATAATGTGAACTTACTTCTCTTTGTGTCAGTTTACATCTATTTATGGTGTAATGTTACTTCTTAAAGCTGAAGTCATGCCCAAAGTTTTATGGAGTAACGTTACACAAAACGTTTTACAGTGTTTCATGGTAATAAATATTTAATTAAAAAAAAAGAGGTTAAGGATAACCTTGAAAATCAGTTTCTTCAGTAAAAATTGAAGAGAAGATCCGTGAAGTTGATTTACTTCTACCACATCGCTGCATGCATTCTTCTGCAGTCCGGAAGTTGTTTCCATTTCCATCGCAACCACTGTATATGAATGGAAAACATTTTCCTGTGAATCTATGGTAGAAATGTCTTAGGGTGTTGTTATTGCAAGTGCCTCTTTGTGACCGCAAACTGCACACATCAATGGGTACTTTTGGAGAGTCTCTACGTGCTGCTAAAATTATAAGGACGATTATTAAAATTATTAACTTAATAACATTATTAATTCATTATTAACGTTTCTATCGGTATTTGAATAATGCATCATCTACCAGATCACATAATAATGCAAATAACAATAATCAAAACCTTTTTTAACCGCTTAACATTTTTAAATGTACAGAGTTGTCATGTAAATTTTAAAATCTTCAAATTTGTAAGTGTACAGTGTTGTCTAAATAAACTTCCCCAGCTCAGAGGCCTGTGCAGGAGGTTATATAGGTCACATTTGGATCAAATTTTAAATACAGGCATTTTAAAACAGGCGCTCGTGATTTATTAAAACGTATAAAAATAGTACAAAAAGTTGCTTATTGGTGCACTGTAACAATTACAGTCTTGTATTATATTTTCTGATGCAATACTCTTTTGTTGGAGCTATTTGCGAGTAAGGTAAGTTTTTCAACATCGTATGATGCCCCTCTTAAAGAAGTAAAGCACTGGTGCCAGAAGGAAAATTTTAGTTTTAAAAATTTGTTCCTAGTGACAAGTTAACCAGCCTAACCGGTAGCACAACGGTTAGGGAGCTATCCTCGGGTTCGAATCCCGGTAAGGCATATATGTTTGTGTTCGTCAATAAAAGCCGAACTGGTAGCACAAACGGTTAGGGAGCTAACCTTTGGAGCTTAAGGGTTCGGGTTCGAATCCCGGTAAAGGCATGGGTGTTTGCGTTCGTCATCAATAAATGTTAATATTTGTCTATGTGTTTGTGTCGTCTCTTTCTTTGTGTGTCTCTTGTGCCTGTGTCATTTCTGGGGTTGAGTACAATAGACTTGAGGTCGCAGTGCTTGGCGAACTTGCCCCCCACCAAGAAAGTCATAAGTCATACAAGTTAACCACTTTACTACCAAGACGTCGTCTACTCTGCTGTAGACTCTACTGTACTACTAAACATATGCAACAGCTTTACTATGCCTGGTCTATTAGCTCTTACTTGAGAAATCCAGTCTGGAAGTGAAGAGTTTAAGGATAGCCAAATTGATGTAAATGTAAGGTAAAGTTAAGCAGTATAGTAAAGAATGAATCTGACGTGTTGGTAAACAAAAAAATATCCAAGAAATTCATTGTAAAAATTGTGTGTTCTTCTAAAATAAATTACTAGTTCACTAAAATTAAAATGAAAAAACTGGCTATTTTATGTTTTCGAATGAAATGCAGCTCTGATAACTCAAAAAACTAGAAAAATTGAAACTGCAAATTAAAAAACCAAGTCAAAATAAATATGAAAATAGGTGACATTAAACTACTTACCTGGGGAAATCTGTGTAAAAGTCTGTATGTGCGTTATATTGTACAAGCAAATAAACAGAACTGTCATATCGAGAAGACCATAATTTTTCATAGTGAATATTTTACTTTGAAAAATTTTTAATGACAGTTTTAACTTAGCTTTCTGACACCCTATCAATCTTTTATTTAATTCTTTAATTACTTTTAACTGTAAATAATAAAGTAACAGCAACACATTTCAAAAACTTAAAGCACTGTCTCTCCTTTTCCGATCTGAATCTGCATCCGTTTCCTTTACATCTGCGATAAATATAAAAGTTCCGGTTTCGAGTATAATTCTGATACCTGTGAAACTTAACCACTGCAATTCGCTGGTCTTATTTGTTTCTTCGTTAATTTATTTACAAAATTTTATTCAAAGTGTATTGTTGTCTTTAATCTTCAAATGCCATTGCGCAGACATACTTAACACGGCATTCGATCGAAAGCGTTAAAAATTAAAAAAAAAAAATCTATGAAAATACTTAAATTGATTAGTTTGGAGGCTAAATATCGAAAATTTTAGTTAATTCATTTGCATAACATTAAGAATCTTCCCTTAAAGCAAATAATTGTTTAACTTTGAAAATTATCTGGCTCATAGGAAATTCAAATCTTGCAAAATATAGCATTCGTGGAATTATTGCGTCAATTATTCATGTCAAATAAGTCGACAGGGAAACTTCGGAGTAATTAAAGATCTTTTATTTAAGAATTATTCATCAGGAGAAGATGGATTTGTCGTCTGCAGCCGACGAGAGAGTGATATGACATATTATAACTTAACCCCCTCAAAATCTTATATATTGTACCCAATTAAACTGAATAACTTAAATTATCTTTTTCATATATCCTTAATATCACTTAGTACTTTAACATCCCAACCACACCTTGTCGGCGACAAACAGTCGCCTAGACCAATCGTTCCCACAGAAACTGTTTAGTCACCACATTTTTAACGTTGAACTTTCACACTTTCTCATGGCTCTGATTGGTCAGTGAAGCAGAGCTCGAGATTTTTCGCAATTTTTGTGGGCATTCGATGACACTCTCTCGTAGGCTGCAGACGACAAATCCATCTTCTCCTGATGAATAATTCTTAAATAAAAGATCTTTAATTACTCCGAAGTGTCGACATTAAAGATCTTTTATTTAACATTTTTAGTTCATTTTATAAATTTGATACTTTGATTACGATAACTAATATAATATTTTTTTTTATTGTACTTGGATTTAATGCCTTCTGTTGGCTAGATTACTTGAAAATATATCAATATATATAGTACTCTTATACGGCACCCAAATTTCCTTATATTTCTATCTCTGGAATGGCAACAATCGAAATGAACAAAAATACTACTAATTTCAAAATGACCGACTGAAAACAAAAAAAAGTGTTTCTTCAGGAATGGCTTGAAAAAGAGAAAAATAACTATAAATATTATGCACAAAATATAGATAGAATCGGTAAGTTTAAATTTAAAACATGCATAATATTAGGGACGTTTAATGTTTGAAAATTTGAATTATAATTTCGATCGACTGAACTACCAAACACTGTTGTTAATAAAAAAAAGGAAAAATTCAAATAGTTTTGAAACATATTTTCTAAGCGTTGACGGCTTCCGCAGTTTCCAATTTATTTACAAATGGATCTTAGTCAAGCACTCAAGCAGCGAAATATTTTCGCAATAAAACCAGTAATTTAAAAGGATTAATTTATAATTATTTTATGTTAAAAGGATACTAAAAGCGGTTAGCTTAAAGGACCATGTCTGGATTGGCGCCAGTTGAAAAATGTCGCCACGTCAAAATGACAACAAACCGAGCATTTACAAAGTCTGTGAAATGGCAACAAATAATTACTTTAAAATGCTACTAAAAACTAAAAATGTCTGCTGAGAGAAGATGAAAGATTTTCTTATTAAAAATATCGTGGCATTTGCGATCGTAGATCGTAACGATATTTTAATGTAAGAAAATCAGAACCCGACAGTTTGCTGCAAGTGTATGCTGCAATGTACAAAAATAATAATTTAAGAAATGTGTTCTTTAAATAATTAATGATTAATAATATTTTAAATATATTAATACGATTTAAGAATTTTTAACTGTGAAAGAAATGGACAGGATCAAGTTATAAAGAAAGTAGCAAAATAAATTCTCTAATATAAACGAAATACATAGAAAAAACTGAACTATTTGATTATTATTCTCTTAAAATACGATCTGTGGCTGTTTAAGTAGCCAATGGCTGCCATAATACCAATTTGACAGGGTTACCTTATTTGACGAAAAAATTGCCGGACATGTTCCTTTAGGTTAACCCTAATGGCTAGACTAAAATATTTCAATGAACGGTGAGCGAGCGAAGCGAGCCTGGATCGCGAAGCGATCCAAAGGGAACTGTGCAATCAGTTCCCGGGGGTTGGCGAGCGATAGCGAAGAGGGGGCGTGCCCCCTAGTTTAAAATATTCTTTGGCCCATACATCACTGATTTATCTGAAAAGTATGTGTTAAACTAAAAATGCTCCAAAATGTGAAAAAAAACTATATACTTTGTTTAAAAGATATACTGGTTTAAAGCGTTTACACATGGACACAGACATAATACACATTTTTTTTTACAAAAATAACTCAATACCTGAAAATATGTTAATTAGAACTAACAAACCCAGTCAATCAAAAAATGCTAAAAGTTAATTAGCCTTTTTAAAGTAGGTTTTATTACTAGAATTTTTCAATTAATTTGATATTTTTAGCACCAATTGACATTTCTAAATAGTATGAAATATAGCATAAAAAGTAAACCTATTGCTTTATAAGTCTAAATATAGGCATATGGCACACGAGAAGTGAAGGGTTAGAATTTTCGCGCGTTTATATCGCCTGTATCTAGTTTCTTTCATTGTTTAAGTTCTTGTTTGAGAAAATAAACATCTGCTTCCTCAAAAATAAGGAATAACATTTCGTAAGGGAAAATATACACCCTGTTCCAAAAATATAGACAAAGACATAAAAATACAATTCACAGTAAAAACTTTTTTTAAAAATTGAAATTTTTTCATAGTTGTATAGTTAAAAGCACTACATGAAACACAATTAGTTATTTTACTAGACAAAATAACAAATTATAGATTTATTTCGAAAACAGAAAATAAGGTATCTCATAATTGAAGAGCTTAGTGGAAGAACGTGCTAAGTGACAAAAAGGTGAAAACGAGATAATGAGCTTCAAAGTTTTTAGTTTGCAACTTTTCTTTCATTCACAAAATCATAGTTTTTTCTGCATGATAATTTAGTTTGGTTCTTCAAAATGCTTGCTGGCTTTTGGCTTAGCCGTACTTTACGTAATAACACGTCATTTACAAAACGCGCTTGACGCCTCCTGCACTTGGCACGTTCTTCCTCCGAAGTGCTTCAGATTTTTTCAGTCGTTTAGTGGAAGAACGTGCTAAGTGACATTTTTTAGGTATATTTGATACATACGAGTTTCATAATTTCTATATTAACATTCCGATTTTCAAAATTCTTTTTTTGTTTGAAAGATAGGACTTCACAGATTTTTTTTATACTTTTTATTTGTTTGCCTGTACGTCCATAATTTTGTCCGTCCGTCCGTATCCCTTTCAATTTCTGATCTAAACTGTCTGATTTTGAAAATTCTGTTTTGGTTCGAAATTAAAAAATTAGAAGACTACAATGTATAGTGTTCGACCACCTGCCTGTACGTCTGTTTTTCTGTCCGTACGTCCGTCTATCCCCCCCCCCCCCCAACTTCCTTTCTATCCGTCCGATTTTTAAAGTTATTACTTTCAATTATCTAATATCAAATATAAGGTAATGAAACTATTGCGATGGAGGTCAAAAATCCAAAATAAAGATTTTGTGCCTTCTACACGTTTTGGAGGGTGCTGATTACAAAAAACTGGGTTTTTTTTCATTGATTCGCCTGTTTGTCTGAAACTACTTTGCAGTTCGAACTAAAAGAGCTACATACTTCAAATTTAGTACACGGGTTCCTAGTACCTGTTGGAAGTCATAATAATATTTTCGAGAAAATTGTGCATGCGCAATTAGCAGCTGCTATAAACTTTTTTGGGTTTTAAAAGTAGTGCTGAAAAACGAAAATAGATACAGACTTAAAATTTGATACACTTGCTCCCAGTACTAGTCGGACGACAAAATAAAGTTCTCAACAATATTTTGCATGTGCAAAGAGTAGCTGCCATAGAACTTTTTAGGTTTGAAATTAATTGAAAATACTTTATAAGGTATATCATAACTTTTAAACGAGCGTATTGATATATTAATCGGTAATTGAAAGTCGTATAGTGTTACTCAACCCTAATTATTTTAGTGTATGATATCTCTCTCTCAGACACCTATCTTATATACTTTTTGTTCGTCCGTCTGTCCCTACTATAAGGATTTCTTTGAGTAATTTAAGTTAAAAGAAAGTAGGTTATATTATTTATTTTAGAACTTCTTGCTTAATGTTAGATGAGTAAGTTTTTAATTGAAAATATTTTTAAAAAAATACCATTATCACTGAAATTATAAACTAATTACTTTGAAGAATAATAAGACAAATCTCAACTTAGTAAAAAGTATACAAAAAGATAGTAAAAGAAACACAAATGCAAGTGAATAAAATAAATATTAAATTTAAAAGATTTATAAAAAAAGATAATAATGTAAGATGTAATTTTTCGCAAAATAAATTTTTAAATAGTTTTTGGATAGGAATAATTGATTGTAAAAACAAACATTGATAAAAAAAAAGTAAAAATTAGATGTCTGGCAAAATATAAATCCTGAGGTTATTTATGTTTTTATTTCCCCTTTTCAATTAAGGATTTAATCAATTTTAAGAAAGCTTCTTTAATTTACAGCATTTCTACAACAGCTTAGCATGATCGTTTAAACAATTTATTTTTACAATCGTGATACAAAGCACTTTTTTAAAGTCATCTATATTTTAATAAATATTAAGATTTTATAAATATAAAGAGATAGAGTATAAAACGTTATATTGAGTTATTATAACAATTATACTAGTTTTACATAACATAGCAATATCTTGATTAAATTTGTACTTACCGTATAAGCTGCTATTCGCACTTTCAAGCCAAATTACAGCTTTCCGCTTATTTCTTAATTCCATTTTAATAATTTTAGGAGTTTAGGACATTGCACAAAATGCGAACGTCAGCTTTAGAGATCAAACGAAAAATTGCTTTAAACGATTTTTGCACCCCTAGTTCATTTTTTTTTAACAAACCAGATGCTTTGATATATGTTCGGGGTGTAATGTTGTTTTAACGCGAACATGCGATGTCCAAAGGGCAAGTGCAACTTTCTTTTAATAATACCAGCTAAATAGACTATGTTTATTAGAATAAAAAACACAAGACTTTAAAAGCAAACGATATTTTATAAAATATTAAAACCTTTAGCTCCGATTGCATTCTAAAATAAGTGCATTTTCTACTATTTTCCTAAATGCACTCTAAGCCTGGTTATACGCTATATGAATTATAATTCATTGGTTATATTTAATAATTAAAGTTAATTTGAAAAAATTAGACATTTTAAAATTCTTTTTGATTAAAACTACAAAAAAAACTAAGTGTTTTGCGATTAATGCGACATAAATAAAGCGAAAGTCTGACAATTTTCTTCAACTTTGTCACTTAGCACGTTCTTCCACTGAACGATCGTCTGAATCGGGACGATTTCGGAGGAAGAACATGCTAAGGGTCCTCGGCACGTTCTTCTATTGAAAAAGTGACGAAAACGCGTGCACCTACCAACTTCGTTCACGAAAAATCTACGAAATCGAATGTTTTCTAAAAAATTGAAAGCTGTTATGTTTAAAGGAGGTAATAACATAATCATTAACACAAAAATCTCAATTTTTTCAAAAATGTCACTTAGCACGTTCTTCCACTCAGCTCTTCAATTGTAGATAGTATTTATTTTATTTATTATTTTCAAGGTTGAGGTAGTTACGATTCTTAGCATTTTTGTCATAATTCCATTTCCTTTTATCACTTCAAATACAGGATTTTCCATAGAATGCCCTTCATTCTCCCATTCCCTCTGGGGACAGTTCAAACCATGCATATTCTATCTCTTTTAAGGTCGTTGTCAAAAAATATTGGGTGTCCATTTTCATATACTTTGTTATGCTAAATGTCTACTAAATGTTCACTTGATTTAAGTCTGGACTAAGCGATGGCCAGTCCATGACAGTGTTATCATTCATGTTGAACCACATATTTGTCGTAAGGACACATTAATATGCGCCCTTTCTTGTTGAAATACGCTGTTTCGTCCTTCTAGCAGATTCCATAGTAGAATAAATATTCCCCTAATATTTGCTTTAGAACTTCATTTCTTTATTTTCCCTTCTTTATTTACATAAACTTTATCACAGAAAATTAATAAACCTAAATTTAAGATCAATTTTTTTATACTACGTTAAAAAATATCTATCTACAATGGTTAATAACTTTTGTCTAATACTTTAAATTTGAAAGTTGTCATTTTCAAAAAGTAAAAATGTCAGATAAAAGGTGTTGGTAATATGAAATTTTTGGTTAATTGTGATGCTGTATTAAATATTGTAAACTTGGGTAATGTTTTGTACGCACCAGATTTAAGGCGTAATTTATTTTCTGGCATACGTTTGGATAAAAATGGTTATACAACAGTTTGCGGTAATAGTAAAGCAACTGTTTTCTCATTAGATAACTCAAAACTGAGTGTTTTTAATCTAACTGATCAATTTTATGAACTGTGTCCAATTTGGGAGAGTGACCCTGGAAAAGGTCAACTAGGTAGTGATGAAAGTGCAAATTTAATATCTGATTCGGAAATTAAAACTTGGCATCGTAGACTTGCACACTGCAATTATCAAAAAATGTCAGGGATGTCGAAGAATGGGGCCGTTAGAGATTTGCCCTGCATTCCGCATTGTAAAATAACTTGCGAGACTTGCCATCAAGCAAAGTCTAAACGTGATTCATTTCCCGAATTGGATCACACAGTTGTACAAAATGTGCTAGAGCGTGTTCATACCAACGTTTGGGGAGAAGCGCCTGTTAAAACTAGTAGTGGATTTAAATATTTTGTGTCTATGATTGACGAATATTCAGGTAGGGTTTGGATATATCCTTTAAAAAGTAAATCTGAAGTATTTGATAAATTAAAAATATTTTTGGCTATGGTAGAAAAACAAACGGAGAAAAAGTTAAAGTGTTTAAGGTCAGATAATGGGTTAGAGTACGTTTATGAAAAACTTTGTAATTATCTGGAAAACCTTGGAATAAAACACGAAAGAACTGTAATTTACACCCCAGATATGGGAGGCATTGCCGAGCGTTTTAACGGATACGCGTTTGATGCCGTACGATCTTTACTTATTGAATCTAAGTTGGATAAGAAATTTTGGTTAGAAGCTTTGTTTACTTATGTTCATATCAGGAATTGTTGTCCTGTTGGTACGAAACATCAAAGCCCTTTAGAACTTTGGTACGGATCAAAACCCAGTGTAAAACATTTAAGAGTTTTCGGATGTTTGGCCTTTTCTCATATCCCAAAGCAAAAACGTAATAAGCTTTCCCCAAGATCAGAACCAGGCGTCATGATTGGCTATGCATATAAAACTCGTGGGTATCGAATTTATATTAATGCCACGGGGAAAGTTGTTGAATCCGTGCATGTAAAATTCGACGAAAGTAAAATTGGCATTGAATTCATTAAAAACTTGAGGGAAAAGGGGGATAATTTTGATTGTCAAAGCGAATAATCGATATGAGAGTAAAACTGTTATTAAGCGGCGTAAAACTAGGTCTGTTAACAAAAGTTTTGTAAATATAATCAGTGATAACACTAATGGGGAAACTAGTGAAGACGAATTTGAGCTACTAGAACCAAAATGTAAAGATTACACTTCTGAATCGGACACCAAAAATTGGGAGCGTGTGAAAACTAGACGAGGTGATGTTTACTACTTGCCAAAAATTCGGGATAAAAGTATCCGGTTAAGAAATATCAATGAGGTTTCTAGGTACTGTTCGGATAACAATATTGAATTTAATCCTGAAGACTTTGATTTCGAAGATAAAAGTGTTAATTATACTGCACTTAGGGAAACCACATCTACCGATTCTGATCCAGAGGTAAATCTAGTTGAGGTGAAGATTCCTAACTCTTTTGAGGAATCATTGACATCACCCGAGAGCCACGAGTGGGTAAAAGCAATGAAAATTTAATTAAGTACATTAAAAAGTAGAGACTCTTTTGATTTAGTACCCAAACCAGCTGGTTTAAAAGTGCTGGGTAACAAGTGGGTATATACTATTAAAAAGGATTCGGAGGGAAATATTCAACGCTTTAAAGCCCGTCTCGTTGCTCAAGGGTTTCGTCAAATTGAAGGAGTGGACTACAAGGAAGATGTGTATTCTCCCGTTGTCTCATTTACTTTAGTAAGAGTGTTTATGCTATTATTGGTTGTACTAAAAGGGTGGATATCCCGGCATTTGGATATCAAAAATGCATATCTGTAAGGTAAGCTTTCTAGTTCAGTTTATTTCGAACAACCAAAAGGTTTCATATGTAAAAAGCACGAGAGTTGTGTATTGAAATTAAAACGAGCATTGTATGGACTACACCAATCTGGAAAAGAATGGCACAATGAACTTGTGATCAAACTTTTATAAAACATGGATTCCAGAAATTGTTAAATTGTGTTTATATGTTGAATTCTTATGCAATAGTTTTTGTTTACGTGGATGATTTGGCATTGTTTGTTAGGGATGGTGAATTGTTGAATAGGGTTTGCTGTTTGATTAGTAGTAAATTTTAGTTTAAAGACCTTGGAAATTTATCATGTTTTCTAGGTGTTCAATTTGATTACTTCAATGGTCAAATACTGATGCATCAAACAAATTACACAAATAAAATGAAGAAATTTATTCAAGCGTTCCTATGTGCCATCGAAGAGTGCCAATGAGTCCAGGTATTGTTGTAGAAAATGTTAAAGTTTCAGGTATGATTGTAAAGGACGTACCTTATCGTAATCTTATTGGTTCCCTTTTATTTATAGCCCAAAGGTCTAGGCCTGATACTTTGCTTGCAATTATATTACTATCTCAGTATTGCAGCAATCCTTCAGAAATGCATTGGAGATTATTGTGCCAAGTTCTGCAGTATGTATTTTGTACAAGTAATTATTGCATTAATTTGAGTAAGTGTACTAATACTGATTTAGTTGCCTATACGGATGCCAGCTGGGCATCAGACCGGGACGATAGGAAACCGTTCAGTAGTTATATTATTTTTCTAGGTGGAGTGCCTATTAGTTGTAAATCTCAGAAACAAAAATGTGTGGCTCTTTTGACCATGGAGACCGAATTTATAGCTCGTTCAGAAACTGTAAAAGAAATAATGTGGCTTTTTAAAAGTTTAAAGACATGTAAAAAGTTAAAAATAAATATGCCAAAAATAAATATACTCAAAATCTTTTCTGATAGTCAAAGGGCCATACATTTTTCAAATAATTTAAACGAAAATCAACGAACTAAGCATATAGATGTAAGGTTTTATTTTTTTAAAAGTTTATTATTGCAAGGAGCGTTTAATTTGTATCATGTGTCTGAGAAGACTAATGTTGCTGATATTCTCTCTCTGAAAGCACTTGAATTTTGCAAGTTTAATAAATATTGTAAAGACATAAGTATTTTTTCAGAGACTTTAAATGACTATCTTATGATGGGGCAGTTTGTCAGCGGAAAGTAATTATTGTGCTCATAAGATATGTATGCTTATCTGTAAACCGCATCGAGAAGATGACTTTATGTAAATTTTTTTAAGTTCCACTTGTATATATATCTGTTCTTATCCTATCAATAAATCTTTCTTGTTAGCCCAACGCTCTCTACTCTCTTTATTTTATTTAGTGGCTAAAATCTGCACAATCATGTCAAAATTAGTGACACACATATTTGTCGTTATGGACACATTAATATGCGCCCTTTCTTGTTGAAATACGCTGTTTCGTCCTTCTAGCAGATTCTATAGTACAATAAATATTCCCCTAATATTTGCTTTAGAACTTCATTTCTTTATTTTCCCTTCTTTACTTACATAATCTTTATCACAAAAAATTACTAAACATAGATTTAAGATCAATTTTTTGTACTACGTTAAAAAAATATCTAACTACAATGGTTAATAACTTTTGTCCAATACTTTAAATTTGAAAGTTGTTATTTTCAAAAAGTAAAAATGTCAGATAAAAGGTGTTGGTAATATGAAATTTTTGGTTAATTGTGATGGTGTATTAAATATTGTAAACTTGGGTAATGTTTTGTACGCACCAGATTTAAGGCGTTATTTATTTTCTGGCATACGTTTGGATAAAAATGGTTATACAACAGTTTGCGGTAATAGTAAAGCAACTGTTTTCTCATTAGATAACTCAAAACTGAGTGTTTTTAATCTAACTGATCAATTTTATGAACTGTGTCCAATTTGGGAGAGTGACCCTGGAAAAGGTCAACTAGGTATAGTGATGAAAGTACAAATTTAATATCTGATTCAGAAATTAAAACTTGGCATCGTAGACTTGCACACTGCAATTATCAAAATAATGTCAGGGATGTCGAGGAATGGGGCCGTTAGAGATTTGCCTTGCATTCCGCATTGTAAAATAACTTACGAGACTTGCCATCAAGCAAAGTCTAAACGTGATTCCTTTCCCGAATTGGATCACACAGTTGTACAAAATGTGCTAGAGCGTGTTCATAGCAACGTTTGGGGAGAAGCGCCTGTTAAAACTAGTAGTGGATTTAAATATTTTGTGTCTATGATTGACGAATATTCAGGTAGGGTTTGGATATATCCTTTAAAAAGTAAATCTGAAGTATTTGATAAATTAAAATATTTTTGGCTATGGTAGAAAAACAAACGGAGAAAAAGTTAAAGTGTTTAAGGTCAGATAATGGGTTAGAGTACGTTTATGAAAAACTTTGTAATTATCTGGAAAACCTTGGAATAAAACACGAAAGAACTGTAATTTACACCCCAGAAATGGGAGGCATTGCCGAGCGTTTTAACGGATACGCGTTTGATGCCGTACGATCTTTACTTATTGAATCTAAGTTGGATAAGAAATTTTGGCTAGAAGCTTTGTTTACTTATGTTCATATCAGGAATCGTTGTCCTGTTGGTACGAAACATCAAAGCCCTTTAGAACTTTGGTACGGATCAAAACCCAGTGTAAAACATCTAAGAGTTTTCGGAAGTTTGGCATTTTCTCATATCCCAAAGCAAAAACGTAATAAACTTTCCCCAAGATCAGAACCAGGCGTCATGATTGGCTATGCATATAAAACTCGTGGGTATCGAATTTATATTCCTGCCACGGGAAAAGTTGTTGAATCCGTGCATGTAAAATTCGACGAAAGTAAAATGGGCATTGAATTCATTAAAAACTTGAGGGAAAAGGGGGATAATTTTGATTGTCAAAGCGAATAATCGATATGAGAGTAAAACTGTTAATAAGCGGCGTAAAACTAGGTCTGTTAACAAAAGTTTTGTAAATATAATCAGTGATAACACTAATGGGGAAACTAGTGAAGACGAATTTGAGCTACTAGAACCAAAATGTAAAGATTACACTTCTGAATCGGACAAAAAAAATTGGGAGCGTATGAAAACTAGACGAGGTGATGTTTACTACTTGCCAAAAATTCGGGATAAAAGTATCCGGTTAAGATATATCAATGAGGTTTCTAGGTACTGTTCGGATAACAATATTGAATTTAATCCTGAAGACTTTGATTTCGAAGATAAAAGTGTTAATTATACTGCACTTAGGGAAACCACATCTACCGATTCTGATCCAGAGGTAAATCTAGTTGAGGTGAAGATTCCTAACTCTTTTGAGGAATCATTGACATCACCCGAGAGCCACGAGTGGGTAAAAGCAATGAAAATTTAATTAAGTACATTAAAAAGTAGAGACTCTTTTGATTTAGTACCCAAACCAGCTGGTTTAAAAGTGCTGGGTAACAAGTGGGTATATACTATTAAAAAGGATTCGGAGGGAAATATTCAACGCTTTAAAGCCCGTCTCGTTGCTCAAGGGTTTCGTCAAATTGAAGGAGTGGACTACAAAGAAGATGTGTATTCTCCTGTTGTCTCAATTACTTTAGTAAGAGTGTTTATGCTATTATTGGTTGTACTGAAAGGGTGGATATCCCGGCATTTGGATATCAAAAATGCATATCTGTAAGGTAAGCTTTCTAGTTCAGTTTATTTCGAACAACCAAAAGGTTTCATATGTAAAAAGCACGAGAGTTGTGTATTGAAATTAAAACGAGCATTGTATGGACTACACCAATCTGGAAAAGAATGGCACAATGAACTTGTGATCAAACTTTTATAAAACATGGATTCCAGAAATTGTTAAATTGTGTTTATATGTTGAATTCTTATGCAATAGTTTTTGTTTACGTGGATGATTTGGCATTGTTTGTTAGGGATGGTGAATTGTTGAATAGGGTTTGCTGTTTGATTAGTAGTAAATTTTAGTTTAAAGACCTTGGAAATTTATCATGTTTTCTAGGTGTTCAATTTGATTACTTCAATGGTCAAATACTGATGCATCAAACAAATTACACAAATAAAATGAAGAAATTTATTCAAGCGTTCCTATGTGCCATCGAAGAGTGCCAATGAGTCCAGGTATTGTTGTAGAAAATGTTAAAGTTTCAGGTATGATTGTAAAGGACGTACCTTATCGTAATCTTATTGGTTCCCTTTTATTTATAGCCCAAAGGTCTAGGCCTGATATTTTGTTTGCAATTATATTACTATCTCAGTATTGCAGCAATCCTACAGAAATGCATTGGAGATTATTGTGCCAAGTTCTGCAGTATGTATTTTGTACAAGTAATTATTGCATTAATTTGAGTAAATGTACTAATACTGATTTAGTTGCCTATACGGATGCCAGCTGGGCATCAGACCGGGACGATAGGAAACCGTTCAGTAGTTATATCATTTTTCTAGGTGGAGTGCCTATTAGTTGTAAATCTCAGAAACAAAAATGTGTGGCTCTTTTGACCATGGAGTCCGAATTTATAGCTCGTTCAGAAACTGTAAAAGAAATAATGTGGCTTTTTAAAAGTTTAAAGACATGTAAAAAGTTAAAAATAAATATGCCAAAAATAAATATACTCAAAATATTTTCTGGTAGTCAAAGGGTCATACATTTTTCAAATAATTTAAACGAAAATCAACGAACTAAGCATATAGATGTAAGGTTTCATTTTTTTAAAAGTTTATTATTGCAAGGAGCGTTTAAATTGTATCATGTGTCTGAGAAGACTAACGGTGCTAATATTCTCTCTCTGAAAGCACTTGAATTTTGCAAGTTTATTAAATATTGTAAAGACTTATTTTTTCAGAGACTTTAAATGACTATCTTATGATGGGGCAGTTTGTCTGCGGAAAATAATCATTGTGCTCATAAGATATGTATGCTTAACTGTAAACCGCATCGAGAAGATGACTTTATGTAAATTTTTTTTAGTTCCACTTGTACATATATATCTGTTCTTATCCTATCAATAAATCTTTCTTGTTAGCCCAACGCTCTCTACTCTCTTTATTTCATTTAGTGGCTAAAATCATGTCTAACAATCATGTCAAAATTAGTGACACACATATTTGTCGTTATGAACACATTAATATGCGCCCTTTCTTGTTGAAATACGCTGTTTCGTCCTTCTAGCAGATTCTATAGTACAATAAATATTCCCCTAATGTTTGCTTTAGAACTTCATTTCTTTATTTTCCCTTCTTTACTTGCATAATCTTTATCACAAAAAATTACTAAACATAGATTTAAGATCAATTTTTTGTGCTACGTTACAAAAATATCTAACTACAATGGTTAATAACTTTTGTCCAATACTTTAAATTTAAATGTTGTCATTTTCAAAAAGTAAAAATGTCAGACATTTTTTATCGGTAAACTACATTTGTTGCATTTTCAATAACATTACAAAAAAATGCATTTTCAGTTTATCTCAATACCAAAAATAGAAAAAATAAAGAAAATTTAATTTTTTTTTACTAACTGGAATTCGTTTTAAAACATAGTAATGAAAGTTTAATATTATATTGTTAATAAAATATTGTTCGAATCGTTAAACTGGAAAAAAAACCATAAAAACATATTTCAATAAGTCATTCCTGTCAATAATAAAAACTGAAGTTTTTCTTTTGTATTATTATTTTATACTCGTATTGTTATTTTCTGAGAACACAATTCAAGTAATATAAAAACATAACACATGTGAAAATATCCTCATTTGTCAAGATGACGCTCGAGAAGAAGCAGTTGGATCAGTTGCGATTATTACAAATATGTCCAAAAAAAGTTACGAGTGCAATTTATGGAAAAACACACACAAATAAACAGTATATAAAGACTATATGTGAATGTTGCCTCAACACATTAAAGGGAAACGTCCCACTGTCAGCGCAACAGAAGAAAAAGCTCTTTAAGCATAAATCAACTTTAAGAAAGTTAAGTATAGTCATCGACTCGCCCTTTCAAAAGAAGCGTAAAATTATAAGTCAGAAAGGAGGTTTTCTCAACATTCTTATTCCGACTGTGTGCTAAGCGCTATTACTTCCCTCATTCATGGCTCAGGTTAAAAAGTTTGCTCTTATACCTGAAGAATTGGTGGTTAAGCATACTGTTTCTAATAAGAGGTTAAGTGAACTAGACAAATTCATGATAAAAATATTAAACAGTCACTTAACTGATCATGAAAAATTAAGTCGTTATCATGAAGTACTCCAAACAAGCTTGAATCTGCAAGAGTTTAATCCTATGAAAGAAAAACATTCTCAAGAACAAACAATTCCCGAGAAAACACCAAACAGTGAGAAGAAAGATGTTCAAGAAATGAAAGCGGAAAAAAAGATAAGCGAGATTTTATTCTTGCTGCTATACCCAAATCTAAACGAAGTGCTGCTGAAAATATTCTCACTCTTATCAAGCAACAGCCTGATGTCCTCTCCTGCAATAATCGCGTGGAAATTACTCTTCATGGACAACAATTTGAAAACTCTAATATTGTAGACTCGATAAAGTATGTATTTAATTCAAAAACGAATAAAAATATCTATGATAAAGCTATAAGTGATTTAAATAAAACTTAAAATTAACTTATTAGCATTGCCACATTTTTCTTTTTGTGGATAGTTATGTATTTAAATGTATTGTTTTTTGTGGGTTTTTTTATTTAAACTTATAATGTCTTATTATTGTGTCTTATCAATTATAATTATGTTTATTTAGTCACATATACGGGGGGTTTCTTAACCCCCTTGTGACGAACAAAAATTATTCTGTATTGTTTGTCTCTTTTGTGTTAATAAAGTGTTTGTTTAAATATCCCTAAATCACTTCGAAACAAAGCTTTCAGAATGCCTGAGTGTGAAAAAAAGACGTTTCCAACTTCCAAGGGTAATATTAAAACAGTTGAACTTCTACTATCCCCATCTTTTAAAATGGCTTTAAAGTTAAACATTAACATATTGATAAATTTGTTGAAAATCATCCTGTGAATATTGATTTTACACTTGTATTCTGATTCCTCCATTTATGGGTTTACAATTTTATTGTAGGTTAAAAGTATTCTTTAACTTTTTTTATAGATAATTCAAAAATTATATTAGTTTTTAACACTTTAACAGTCAAAGAAGAGAAAATGGCCTGTCTAAAAATATGATTAACACAAAAGAAAAGTTTGAAAAGTTGTTTCAAGAATGCCAAACAAAACGGGGGACTTTTTTCGCCCAGTTATACTAAGATGAGTCGTTATACCAAGATAACGGGTTGCGATGACATAGCTGATGGAACATCATGAAATTTTGGACAGTGGTTACGTCTAAATATTAGAATAACGAAATAAGGTAGCAATTATTTTTTATTAAATAAATTGCGCAGAAGAAAACAATTCATCCAGGCAATTTAATACATTTATACGATTGTCTTTACAAACATTGATAGTGACATGCATGTTATTTAACAAAGTATTTTTTAAGAGTTTCACAAAATTTCCCTCCGAGATCTCGATATTTTCCTCCGTCGAAAGCAGAAGCATCTTGAGAAAAGTTAGAGTAATAGCGATCCGTGGGTGTGTACTTTTTAAAGAACTCTGCAACACTAAAAAGAGAATAAATAATTAAACAAATAACTTTTTGGAATAACAAGTTTATAGTTTAACTATTAACAGACAAGTAGGTTTGTTACAGGATCTGTCACTTAAACCGCTTCCACACAACAATGGACAATTACAGCGTTTTCCACAAACATATTTATTCGATTAAGCATATTAAAAAACCTCTAAAACTCAAGTATTTCTGGTTTTAAAGATGTATTTATTTTTAAATTCATTTTTAAAGTTAATGATACGTCAATCCTGTTAAACCTCTCTTAGCATAACAGATGACGTCACGGTTGGCTTTTTTTTGTTCTTGGCGTGTTATTTCGTATCCCGTTTCACTGTATCCGTTTGAAACTGTGAAACGTGCTTTCATCCTTATCAAACTCTTAAAAAAGTTATGCTATTTTACAGAAACATGTCAGGTTCATTCCAGTTAATTTCTTTAAACGTTGAACGATTTCACTCGACTATTCCGATCAGATCCAACAGTCAATAGTTCTGCAATAGCTCATACGCGCACTAGTGTGTGTATTTTAACTTACAACCAAACTTGGAACAAGCTGTTTAACTTCCTTGATATGAACTGGTTACAAATAATATTGTCTTCTTCTTTTAATGAGGTTTCGCAGAAATTGTAAGGTTTACTATTTTATAAAGTGTATTACAGCATAGAACGAAACATCGCCAAAACCATAACAGTTGACGTCAGAGCTGTTTTCAGTGACGTACATTTTCGGCAAATTTCAAATGAATTTTTTGTTGAAATTAAACATATTTGTGAATATTTAAGCTTACATTCGGAATCTGCAGCTTCTAATGTACCAGAAAAACACATATATTATGAATTTCGCGTTTCATGCAACTTGTCCATTGTGCTCAGCAGGAAACAAACTATTGTTACACCTCAGAAAGAAATTCGCCAAACATGGCTTTTAGCTAGTTTAATTCAAATTTTTAAACGCCAAAATTAACGATTTTCATTAATCTTTTTTCTCAGATTTAACAATTAGTGTGTTATCAAATATCGTTTGCTAAATTTGTTTAAAGTTCGAAGAATAATGATGTAATTTTTTTAATAAATATCTATGTCTCGACACAATTTCCCGTTTGCATTTCTTTCGAAAATTCAGTTATTTATAGTTTGTTAAATTAATTTACAGTTCGAAAAATATATAATTAGTAAAATGATGCTGTAAAAAAAATGGGCTAGTTTCATTTATTTTATTTCGAAAAATTTAATAATTATTACTTATCGTTTGCAAAAATTAATTTATATTTCAAAGAATAAATATGTAATATTCCCTCGCTTTTAAATAGAATGAAAATATTTCATATCAACATACAAAGAATCTCGTAGTGAAATATATTTGACGCCATTTCAAACTGATCGATGTCGCAAAAATCGCGAACAAAATCGTTCAAATTTGTACGCGAAAGAAAGACCTATCTGAAAATATCTCAGCAAAGGCAAATTTAAAGTAAAAAATCACTATGCATACCTTTTGATACTTATAAAACTGATATACATGCCAAATATTTTTGATCTAGGTTCATTTGGAACGATTTTGTGATAATTCGAATTTTTACCAAAACTTTAATCGGCTCTTATGAAGACCGGTCATAAAAAGTTTACTGCTAAATTCATTCTAAATATTAAAAGGAAACATACTTATGAAGAATATACTCATTTTTACTTCATACATTTTCATAATATAATAATATATTGACAATAAGAATATATTTTTTAAAATTAAATTTAACAAAAAGCTTGCTCAACCAATTTAATGAAGTTTATGTAATAATGTGATCTCTTATTATGTAATTACGATATTATTTTAAAGTCGTGTTTATTTTCATAATTTAATATATTCAATGATTGAAATCATAATAGTTTGTTTACATAAAAAATAGGTGTTATGAAACGAATCACTTTTACAAAATTAGGACTTACAAGATAAAAGAAATGATATTCACATTTTTCTACAAAAACCTTTCAATCTAAATTTTTACTATGTATCGTGTTTAAAATACAAAAAAAAATTGAAGCATTATTAAAATTTTAAAATCATTTTAAAACTCATGAAAATATAAAAAAAAAGTTTTAAATTTTAAAAGTTGTAAGGATACTTCATACCTTAAGTATACAGTTGAATTCACTGACTTTATATCGCTAACTGTCAAGTTGTAGCAAGTGAGTTTAGATTCATAGTAAAATACCGACGGACGTTGAAAACGATTTAAAACTATTTATCGTTTGCTAAAATATTAACTTGAGAAAAAAAATATAGAGCGACATATCATTTTGCAATCTATGCATATTACATGAATTTTTTTGTATATATTTATTGTACTAAATATCACAAAACAGAGCTTTTGAAATGTTTTTTTTTAAATGAGAGTATTTCAAATAAAGAAACAAATAAACAAATTAATTACCGACTTCAACATTTCCATTTAAGCACTTCAAACTTAACTTCATTGCCATAGCAGGTGCAAACACATAGCGAAAAATCGCCAGGTGCGATAGGTCTTTCTTTCCCGCTCATTTTCATCCAAAAACGAATTCGGAAAAAAGACCTATCTATTAATTGCAGACGAACTAATTCTCAGATCACTATGCCAATTGCACCAATCGATAGATATCGGAATTTTGCATCCTATAGAAGTGTTAACTCAAAAAGTCAATTTTGGCCGATAGGTCACTTTTCCGCGTACGGTGCGATCAACAACGAATAAAATGTAATATAAAAATACTATTTCAAAATAATTTCCATAGAATTGAATTTCTATACGGCATATTGTTTAAAAATTCGCTAAGAGGTTTGGAATCCCTACTCGTTGTACCTGTTTTCTAGTTTGCCATACATGATTCTGGCCACTATAACCTTGTTGAAGAAGGATATTTGACTCTGGTCTGAAGTCGGGTTGTAGGATTGGCCATTGACGGCCCACGGGGCTTTGAACTGCGGCCCATCTCTAATGAAGTCCAGCGGCACGTTGTTGAAGTGGACAAACCCCATCCACTTGGCCCAAGGATTGTAGATAGGGTCCACCTATTAAAAAGCAAGCATTTTTTGAGGGCTACACGTTAAAAAAATGGAAATGTCAGAAATCGCCAAGTAGATGTAATAAGCCTATGCGAAAACTTCACTATACCAAATACTTCGCCAAGAGCGTTTGTTTAGGCTTACTACAAAGCGATCGATGGCTTCATTTGGCGAACCGGTTATTGTAGTGGTTTTTGACAGGTAGCATCTCTTTTTTAAACTCGTTGAACGTTTACATTTCTTAAAGTTGCTCTCAATAACGTCCTTTTATGAAAGTGTTCACGACATTTATCGTAGAAACTCAGTTTCCAGTGATAAACCATGAATTTGACAAGGATTTTTTTTGTCACTCAATTTAAATGATTTTCTTAATTTTATCAGGAAAATAGGGTAACGAGTACAGTGATTGGCACCCTCACAGTGATGGCCCCTCTCATTCATTATTGAAAATAATAAGATGTTAAAGCCCAAAATAGGTGTGACAAAGGTTTTTAAAATTCCCGCCATTAACGTTTGTCATGTTTGCAACAACATTTTGGACTTTAACGCCTTTAACATCTTATTATGTTCAATAATGAATGAGGGGGCCAATCACTGTAAGGGTGCCAATCACTGTACTCGTTACCCTATATATTTTTAAACTGTTTTGTGTACGTGCTGTTCCGTGTGACTCACTGTAGCAATGTTATTTCAATTAGAGTGTTTGAGATGATGTAACTCTCTTATTTTCATTCCTGAATTTCCTGCGAATAAATTAGTTGTTTCCATTTCCCTTTCAAAATTAGCTGGGTTTTTTTCGTCCTCTGATTTTCTATTTTAGAGTTCTGTACGATCAATTTGTTTTTATTCCTGATAATTATTAAACTTTATCGTATTTCATTCCATTAAATTTCAAGCATGCAAAGCATTTACAAAACGTCAATGTTGTCAGAAAACGGTTTAGATTGCCTTAAAAGGAGAAATTAAGCAAAATTGCGGGACAGCAATTTAACCCGATTCTCGGACAGAAAAAAAAATTAGTTCTACTGAAAGAAATGTTTGTACACAACATTCGTTTTAGTAAGGTAAGAAAATATTGTATTGTTCAGAGCCCCTGTGGATAATGCCCCACCGTAAGTTGGGGTGAAATTACCGAAATTATTTTTTAACTGGTCATAAATTAGAAACAAAATGAAAAAATTAGATTTTTTTTTTATCAAAATATAATATTTTAAGTGCTTTTCAGTTTTCAATGTTGGATTTCATTGGTTGTTTTGTTTTCACTCTGGATGCTAGATCTTTTCATATGCTGTGATCTATTTTAGAGTTCTCAAAGTGCAACTTGTTTTCATTCTTGCTATTTATTAAATTTTGACCACATTAAAACAATAATTAGCAAGTAGTGTTTATAATTTTCAAAAATCTATTAAAATGCAAATGAAACTATTAATTAATTAGACCATCTGTTACATTTTATAAATAGTAAATTCAATTCATTTGTAACGATAAATGGCGATATATGATTGCAAAATTTTGTCTGATTGTATGTTGATCTGTCCGAATGTTTCAAATGTATGCAAATACATCAAACATTCAAATGTCTAAATTTGAATTATCCTTAATTTCATTAGTACATAATATTAAAGGATGTTTATTAACCGAAAAAAATTAACTCCTGCCGGACCAAAAATGAAATCAATACCGATGGAACTGATTCCATTCAAGACTTGAAATATGCCCATTCATATGCAGGCTAAAGATGTGCTTTAAACCTTATTTTGCATGCATATGTATTACAATTTCATCTCTATTCTTTTATTTTCCACTCTCATTTTCTGCCTATAGCCTATAGAAATCAATTACAAATGAAGAGTTCAGGGGAAGAGCCCTTCATCGACTGGATCAGGTCTTTGTGGCGACGATAGCGAGTCATCGCCTTAACTGGTGTAGGGAAGCTGGTTTCTCACTTTGTTTTTTTCTAGCGGCAGCCCTGAAATTGAGTTTTAAGTAACGAAACATATTAACTAACTCAATTAACGATGATCGAAAATATGTGAAACTTTAAAAATAAGGTATACTTAATTTAAGATCATGCACATTTCTAAAATATTTAATAGAAATTTTAAGATTCGTAAATTAAAGAAAAAGTCCTAAACTCTTATTTTTCTATCGACCGAGATTCACTCGAGACACGACTCCTATCGTGAGAGATGAAGCAAGTTATGATCCGGTTTTCCTTGTCGCCACTGGCCACCAAGCAGGCCTAAATTCGGACAGATTCCCAGTCAATGAAGGGGTTCTTCCCAATGTTTTTTTTCAATTTTCATACCCTTTTTTCCTCGACGTACACCGTGTATCCACCATTCACTAGATCGTCCGCCAAGTAGACGATAGGACAGATGGTGTTAACGTGTCCCATGACCTGGTATACCTTTTTCCTATTTCCAACTGTCGGTTTCGTGTCTAAATCTCCTAATAGTTTTTCTGCTAGGTCATCTGGTTGCGGGAAGTTCTCTAAAAATCTTTTAGATACAAAACACTCTCTTATTACTATGTTTTGAAAAATAAAAATATAGACATAAATGAAATAGATCGTTAATCTAACGTATACGAGAACAATTCTGGCGGCCAGTGCAAAAAAAAGTTAGCACAGTTATTAATTTGGCGTTATTCATTCTAGAGAAAGGGAGCTTTTTGTTTTTGTTGATCCAAAACACTCTGATTTGATTTCAAGTCCTATCACAAAATAATTTGGAATTACATTTTTGATTTTAGAACAATGATTTATAATTAAAAAAAACAACAACAAAAAAAACGATCCAAGCAATCTGTCATCTTCAAATAATATCACAATGGTGTGATTTTCCAATGCTTTCTGAAAAATAAAATCCACAAAAAATAAATAGCACAGTTGATAATTTGTATTTTGAACTTGAAGCCCTTGAAGCTATGGTTTAAAAGAGATTATCAGTGACATAAAAGTAATGCACTAATTTTTAAATTCGAACCTGCTATCAAAGTATTTTTAGCCTACTTTTTTGTTTTTTAATTCGAAAGAATTAACGACAAGTAGTTCTAAAAGAACTAAAATAGCCTACTCTCCTGTTACTTAAATACTTACTGAAATTCTTATCGGGAAACAACTAGGTTCGTAACAGTAAATGCCATCTATAAATGTTTCGACACGAAATTTATACACATTAGAATTTTAACGGGAGCGACAAATCGAGTGAAAGTCTTTACCCCGTCATTTTCACCGGAGCGAGAAGGAAGGGGTTAACCAAATACAGGGTGGAGCAAATAAAAGTGACCCGACGTGGAGCTACAATTGCAATGGAGATGCTTGGAGAGAAAAACAATTGAAGCCGTCTGAAAGCCACAGAATCGAATTCATAAACAATTCAATGGTTTCACTTAATCACTTGGCAAACCTGTTTTTTTTTGCGTTGGCAGCATTTATATTACATTTCTATCCACCTCATAAGCCCAAGATTGCGGGTTCTAGTTCCGGCTGAGTGGTTAGATTTTCTGGATGAGAAAATCTTGGATGCGCATGTCATATGTATATGTGGCGTGTAAAAGATCCCTTGAGTACCCGTTTGGCTTGGGTTTACTCGGAAAAATTAATTATCGGCATGCTTTAACATCCACAGAGGTCTCAGAGAGTTTCATTGGGATCTGAGCGTCAAAATCAGTAGCGAGAGCAGCCTAGATGGTGCCACAAAAATGGTTTTCAGTTCTGGGGAATATGCCTAATCTGCAAAGGCTTGGCATATGGCCGTTGGGAAATATTATATCCCTACTCCGCAAGGTCACTTTTATTTTCCCCACCCTGTGCAATACCCACTTTGTCATCATGCTCTTGGCTTGGGCGTCGTCGATTCCGGTGTCGATCTCGCCAAACACCCCGAAGACATCCGGATTGTTGACGGTGAGCAGGTAGCTCCCCTCGTCACCGTTGAACACAAAAAGGACGACTTTCGTGTAGTTATACTTAATAATAGCGTCTATACTCGAGAAAGGGTCGGCAACTTGGATAATGTCATCTCGTCCGAACTGCGGCAGGAAGACGTTGGGCGGTTGTTGGAAGACGGGAGAGAAGGAGGCCATGGTTTGGACGAGACTGGATGCGTCGACGCCTGCGAAGAATATTGTTAAGTTAACTCTTTATGCCCCAGCGGTAGCCAAAATCGGTTATATCCGTCGGATCTTATGGTATGACCTCATATACCTAACTTTCAAACTTTTTGTCCACCTGTCTGTATGACCGAACTGACATCTGCCTACTGTCTATTTTCGAAACAACAATTCAATGATTTCGCTTAATTCATGGCATGCAACAGAATGGCAGTAGGGGTTTGTTTGACTGCCAAGCAATTGCTGTCTCTCTTTTGGGGCTTGGCGCAGCACCACAAGACGTACTTTAGAGTCTCCAGGCCCAAGACCTGGCGACTCTCATCATCAACTCTTTTGGCTCTATATAGAAATAGCTTTACATGACCACGATAACAACAACAGAGATTAATAAAGCAGTTTCAAGCAGTCAACGGTGTCTTTCGGGTTTTTTTTATGATGGAAGAACCACAGACGACCGCTTCCACTTAAAAAAAAGCCACTGTTTCACTTTTCATTGTTCAATTTGGAGAAAACAGGGAAAGATGGAACTTTATTACTGACATGTTCTGTTTTAGCGCATTAAAATCTGTCAGAGTAAAGTAAATACTTCATAAAACTTTCACTTTAGTTATCCTGTGCCAACTCGTGATGCACCGATGGTAGTTATAAGTAACACTTAAAATGCCGTTGTTCTACTTTTCACTGTTCGTGTTAGAGAAATTAGATGGTAGTATGCTTTTATAAATGCAATATTCGGTTTTAACACATTAAAGACTAAAAAGTTGAAACATATTCATGTAACAAAATGCCATTGCTATTCAGTGAAATTTAGTAATTAGAAGTAGAAATGAGGAAAAAAGAAAAAAATTGGGACAAAAAGTGCGCATTTTATGTCCCAACTATTTTTTACTCATTTATAAACTAATTAATTGCAACGTACAATATTAAAATATTCAAAGACCAATAATTAACATCAAAACTTAATTCGGTGCATAACGGGTAAAGGGCATATGGAGGTTTCATAATACAAGTGAACCAAGTCCACTTTTTGTCATTTTCGAGTTAGCAGCACAATTACATGCACTAACAATGTAGAATTACAGGGCAATAACGAAAAAAGTCCTAGTTCAGATAATATCCGCTAGGCACATTAATTTTTAAAAATGTTAAAAGGTAGTTTTGATGCAAAGCTTTAAATTTAAACCTCTGTAGCACAAAAAATAAGCTTTTTATGGACTTGGTTCACGTGCATTCTGAGACCGCCAAATAAATCATTCAAATATTAGAAAAACTATTCATGGAAGAGGGTTGCCATTGCCTCAAAGAGGTTGTACTTCTACCTGCTGGTTCGCGGGAGGTATTTTATTTCCCTTCTACCACCCATTGGAAAACCAATAGAGGCATTCCCCTATCCGCCACCTGGGGACGCTCCCAGTGGGGGTTACATTCTCCCCCGAGGGGTTTGTTTTACTTCCATCAAATCCTCTCTTTTTGGGCTTGGCGCACCACCACAAAACGTACTTTATAGTCTCCAGACCCAAGACCTTTCGACTCCCATCATCAACACTTTTGGTCCTATATAGAAATAGCTTTACATGGACACGATAACAACAAAAACAGAGATTAGTAAAGCAGTTTTACCTTTCAAGCAGTCAACGGTGGCTTTCGGGTTTTCTGCGATGTTAGAATCACAGCCGACCGCTGCCGCTAGTCGATCGGCGAGCTTGATGTTGTTGTCATAACCATCTCCATACTCGTTGGTCACCCCTTTGAGAGCCTTGAGGGTGTAGAGGGTAGCCCCGCTGAGGACCATCTTATTGAAGAATTTCAACGAAGAGGGCACTGTCAGGAAGAGGCTGGCCGCAATGGCCCCTGCCCCTTGCCCGAAAAGGGCTATGTTGTCTGGGTCACCTCCGAAGGATGCAATGTTGCTGTGCACCCACTTCATGGCAGTTAATATGTCGTGCAAGCCTAGTTGGTAAGAATAAAGAAATGAAATACAAATAGTATTGACGCATAAAGAAGAAATGCTATCGTTGCGAAGTAGCTTAATCGGTAGAGCACTTGGCTGCTGATCTGTTCGATTCCCAGTCATTGCATGTTATCCAGAGACTGGAATTTTAATTATAAAATGTTACTTATTATTTGCTGTTATCGAGATGATTGTAGAACTTTCTTTGTTGTTCAATTTAGATGTTTCTCGAATATTCCATGCGTGGTTATAAAAGTCCCACCAGTTAGTGGGCAGTTCTGAATTATGTTCTCCAGCGAGTTGCTTGTTGATAATAAATGCAATTGTTAGTTTAAACTCACCATGTCATTAATTCAATCTTCATGACAATATGAAAATATGTCATGTCCCTACGCTAAAACGATTCCACGGTCAGATTTAAGGAAACACTTTCCCAATTTCACCTACACCGAGCATTTTGATTCAGTTTTCGGACATTCCAACATGCGTCACGAAAGGGGTTTTGGTTTTGACTGTTAAACCCGGCCTCTTCGGAGGATAATTTAAGAATGTACCTCAGAGTGAACCTTGAACCCTGATCAAAAGTATAGGATCGACCGAAACCCTCCATTCACGATAAGACGACACTCTAGTTGTCCTAGACGAAAAAAATATCCTTCGGTGGTCTGTGAATACGGATAATGTTGTTTTGCTCTTAAGGAGGTAAGCTGAATTTCAAATTCTTGCAAACGTCTCAGGTCTTCAAATAAAGGACAAACGGTGTCATTTATACAAGTAAAAATCAATTGAAAAATGAGCTATACGTCATTACCTGCGTTACCCGGTGCGTCTTCCGTGCCGGAACTCAGGAATCCCAGCGCTCCCAGGCGGTAGTTTATGGTCACCACAACGAGACCTATATATTCTTTATTATATGTGTCTCGAACACCGAACTCGTTTGCGTCTCCACGTCCTTCGTAGTATCCTAAACGGCTGGATCCGCCAGTGAACCACCCACCACCGTGAATGTATAGCTTTACGGCACGCTTTTGTCTTTCATCTCCGTCGATGTACCCGGTCACAGCATCCTTAGGGGTCCACACGTTTAGATAGAGGCAGTCTTCGGACTGACCAGGTAGGGTATCATACCTGAACAAATATAAATACAATTATCACTTTAAAAGGATCATTTGTAGAATTTATTAATTGGCTAATAAACAAATTTCGCATTTTGCAGAAACGCCTATGAGATTTCTATTCGAAAACCAGATTTTTTTCCCACAAAAATGCTTTTCCCCCCTCAAAAACTCATCGAAAATGTTCCAACAGTCGAATATCTATCGATCATCTGACCAGGGTTTGAACTAAGAACCACTCTAAATTATGTGAACCATTTTATATACCCTTAACATCATACCTGGTTGATACCATGTGTTCAGGTCGGCTGGTGTCATAATTCCCATAGATATAAAAAAAACTATTATACTGACGAAATGTATTTATTTATTACAAAACATTATTTCAAAGTTAAAATTACGAGAGAGGTTGCATTGACCGTGACGAAAACAAATCCAAATCAATTGCACAACATTTTCCGAAAATTTCGTGGAAGAAAAAGTCACCTAGCAGGGTTTTCGGCTTTCTCCATAGGCAGTTGGCGAACTTCCAATTGGTGAACCTTTTTTCACCTCCCAATTCAATTTACAGCTGATTTAGTGCCTATTGGGCCGCTAGTAATACGCTATGCAATCACCAAGCTGATGTTCTTGGTTAACGCTCTTAGCTACTAACAAAGTAGTCACGACCCACTCGTCCCCAAGTAGTCTACTTAAGGCCGAAATTTAACTGAAACGCAACGCGAACGATTCGCCTGCGAATGGGTGGAGATTCGAAGATGTTGCTCGTTTCCTAATTGAACTGAAACAAATCCTCCGCGCGCGAATGACGTCAAGCCACGATTGGTTCAGGCCATTCGAGCGATCGCGTGCGAACTGTTTGTTTACTGTTTTGGCACTCAATACCGGCGAAAAATGTCAAATACCATATTATTTTTGCAAGAAAAAAAAGAAACCCCGACCGGAAACTTATTAAGCTGTGAGGGGAAACCCAATAGATTTGCCTAATAAGAAGTTTATTACCATGTATCGTTTGGATAACGAATCGTTCCAACTCGCTTGGCCAAAAAAGAACAAATCAAAAGATTCGTTTTTTGGACGATTCATTAAAAAGAACGTAAACGCTTTGGATGAATCTTTAAAAGAACGGGATTGGCCCATCTCTATATTTCCAGTGATTTTCGAATTATTTCATTGGTCAACTTCACGTAAAAAGAGGCAGGTGTAGTATTCTTGTCGAATGGCTCGAATGACACACCCTTAAGCACGAATTCGCGTGGTTTGGGAAGTTAAATACGGTTTTTTGATAGCTTTCGCAGGGCGGAGCTTAAACCGATCGTATTCGCAGGTCAATCTTGTGCGAATTCGAAGCGTTTCAGTTAAATTTCAGTCTAAGTAAAGGAATGTTGATGATCGAGTTGCGTTGAGGGTTGAAAGAATGAGCGTCCATGTGATGAGGCTAATATAGTGAATATTTCTTACCAAGGGAACGGATTCTCCGCGTACTGTGAACACGCCGGCGGCATGACCAAGGCGTCATATGTCCCCTCCCAGGGCTCGGGCTGCTCGGTGGGCTTGAACCTGAGCTCGCCCACAGGGGGCTTGGCGTACGGGATCCCCAGAAACACGTAAAGTGGGCTGGTAGTTTCTCTGTCTCCATCCGTCAGTAGCAGGGAATTACCTCGGACTTTGCCGACCGGAGTGTCGAGTGTGACGTTGCCCAGATTGACCAAATCAGCGGCCGACTGATGCACGCACAGAAAGGCGAAGAGAGCTTGGAACCAAACTGCGCCCTTGATCGGGAGAGCCATTTTCGGGTAAATCTTAAGAGGCAAAATAGAAGCTAAAATGAAATATATTCACGAATAGAACAGATAATTTGTTTATAGAAACAACATTTATTTAGTTATGGTAATGGGGAACTTGCATGTATCTTTTTTATTCTTTTAAAATAATCTCCATGCGATTCTAAGAACATCGACATAAATTTTACTTCAATCCGACCATTAGTTTATTTTTAATTAATTTTCAAAGTTTGCGATTTGCCCCGCCCCTTGAAAACGCTGCCTCTGGCCTTCCCTCCCCGCGTGACGTCAGTAGACCCAACTGGGAAAGCCAGAGATAGGCGGCCGCTATGTTTTGCGAATGTCACTCTTCCTGATGCTTTTCTTATCGCGTCGAATCCATTAAAGTTATGTAAATTCTGGAAAATATTAGTGCATACGAATGTTGCAAAGTACCTTGTTGTATTGGTACCACGAAAAAACCCTTTAGAAAAGCAGTTTTTTAATGTTCCTTGAGTTGTAAAAGAAATGCTATTTTTATTCTTAATGGTAACAGACTTATGTTATAAAATAAATTTCTATGCAATTATATTATATAATTGTATGTATGTGTACTTATAATTTAACTATATAATATAAATGTAGATTAAAATTAAATTTAATTGATTGAAATACCTGATATTAAGATTGGGAAATATTTCTCATTATTACAGGGATTCGACATAATAATGTACACACATTGCAATTTTTAAATTAAATCACATATTTTATAAGTTACTTAGATATAAGTAAAATGCTTTTTTAACGACTTGTAACGCGTGTTACGACAAACATGTTCGAGCAGATATATTGTCTCTTATGTAATTATGTGGAACGCAGAATTCAAGTTTTGTACATTATTCTCGTAAAAAGTTCATCCAATCCCTGTAACTATGAAAAATATTTCTCATTCTTAATGCAGTTATTTCCATAATTTAAATTTAGTTTTAATTTGTATTTGAATTCAAAGAAGCAATTTAGTTTATAAACATGAGTATGTTATATGGTACAATTAAAAATAAAAATACCTGCTTCCTTTTGAACATTGTTGAACCTAACTGTCAACACGTTTTTTTTTACATCTTTAGGAAAACTACAACACGTAGGTATGTAACAGTAACTATCACCTAGAACCTCTGTCACACACGCGCGAGTTATAAAACTTGGAAACAAATTCGTAAAACACAGCATTTACTTCTAATTTATACTTTAGTTTCCAAAATTGCCGATCTTCATTAACCTTCTTTTGTAAATTTAATCAAATTAAAAATAGCCAGATAATTTATCCAACTACCACTCTCTCTAAAACTTTTTTTTTTAATACAGTATATGTACATAATCATTTCTAGCCTCCGTGGACCTTCAACAGTGCCAGTTACACCTGGAAATATCTCCATTTTCTTTTTAAATGTCCATTAATTTTTTGGTTTTTCAAATTTAAAATATAATTTTAAATGGAATTTTTGTGATGAAATTTTGTTTAATTTCATTATTGATTTAATTCGTTTAGTTTCTGCACTACAAATTAAGTAATTTAAATTATCTAACAAGTTAAATGCTCAATAAAAACATTCTGTAATTAATTGATTTTTTCCCTATTTATCGCACTTAATTTTTATTTAAAAAATAAAACATTAATTGTTTATTAAATGATACAAACATTAGTTATGTAAAACAAAAACTAATTAATGTCCATAATTAGTAATAATAAATTAGCAAAAAAAACTTTTAACATTGGAATAACTCTATTTACATTGAAAATATTTTTTTCAATTAAAAACAGTTTTAATTAAAAATAATTTAAATTAAAGTAATATTAATTAAAATATATAAATAAAATTTACGACAACTACCCCAACCCCCCCAAAAAAAAAACTTACCCCAACCCCAAAATTTCTTTTCTAGTCGCGCCCTAGGTGACGAAAGGACATATATATATAGCATTTTTAAAATCTTCCACTTTTAACTTTATAAACGTTCTGTGGGAGCTGAAATATATTTTCTGGTGTAATTTTTTCGTGGTACTATTACAACAAGTTACTTTGCAACATTCATATACACTATATTTTCCAGAATTTACATAACTTTAATGGATTCGACGCGATAAGAAAAGCATTAGGAAGAGTGACATTCGCAAAACACAGTGGCCGCCGATCTCTGGCTTTCCCAGTTGGGTCTACTGACGTCACGCGGGGAGGGAAGGCCAGAGGCAGCGTTTTCAAGGGCGGGGCTAAGCGCAAACTTTGAAAATTAATTAAAAATAAACTAATGGTCGGATTGAGGTAAAATTTATGTCGAGTTCTTAGAAACGCATGAAGTTTCATTTACAAATGGTATTTCGCTATTTCCCGACACATGCAAGTTCCCCATTGTATTGTTTGTTTATACAGATAAAACGCTTTTCATTCATTCATTTATTTATTTATTTAAAACGTATATGGTGTGCTTTGTTACGGAACTTAATGAATTTTAATTTCACGATGTTTTATTTATATATAATAAAATTTTTTTGATTGGCAGTGATTAAGAATATAAAAATCAAACCATTAAAATATCATCAAAATATTATCTAAATAGTCAATAAAATAAGTTTGTGGTTTGCTGTGGACCAGAAATTGAATTTATTTTATACAACGTTTATAAAGACATCGCTTCTCATATATTGGATATGGAAAAATAAACAATATTATTTACAAATTATACTAATTCATTAACGCAGTCAGACCTGGTGTGCGGTATACCAATACCTCCTGGAAATGAGCAAGCCTACACACACAAGGGTTGCTACATTTTTTTTTAATTTTGCAGAATATGATTTGATATTTGAAGCAAAATTAATTTTCGTCATATAAATCAATGGAATGAAGTAAAAAAATGTACCACAATGAGATTCTTTAAATGTTCATTATTTTTTACTAAGAGGCGTTAAAGCAATACATTTTTTTGCATATAAATCTGGTTATATTTAATTTGCGTTTTGGTCTTTTTTCTTTCGCATTTTGCAGAAACGCCTATGAGATTTCTATTCGAAAACCGGATTTTTTCCCCGAAAAATGCTTTTTTCCCCTCAAAAACTCATCGAAAATGTTCCAACAGTCGAATATCTATCGATCATCTGATCAGGGTTTGAACTAAGAACCACTCTGAATTCTGTGAACCATTTTATATACCCTAAACACCATAACTGGTTGATGTTATGTGTCAGGTCAGCTGGTGTCATAATTTCCATAGATATAAAAAAACTATTATACTGACGAAAGGTATTTATTTATTTGGTCTTTTTTCTTTCTTTTTTAAATAATAAATAAAAAAATATAAGTTAACACAGATTTTTATGTTGATACTTATTCAAGAATAAGAGGATCGCGTCATTTAGAGCGTTGAAGACGTTTTGCAAATCCACCAAATGTCACCGGAACGGATGTTATCATTTGACTCAGACAAGTTTACACAATTATTATTAAAACTGCAAATAAATTAGGCAAATGATAAAGAATATTAATTCAATTTGCAAAAGAAAATAAATAAAAATAGTTAATTTTTGGCATTAAAAGGTTTAAATTACAACTGGATGCTGTGTTTGGCGATTCTTTTCCTAAGGTGTATCAATCAGGTTTAAAAGCTGTTCTTTGTGACAGTTGCTGCTGCAAAACTACTGGTTTTTCGATAAGAATTTCAGTAAGCATTTAAGGAAGCAAGAATGTGTGGCTTTTTTACTTCTTTCAGAAATTTTTGTTAATAATCAAAATAAAGTATAAAGCTTAAAACTTTTAGCGATTTTCAAGCGTAAATTTTAATAGTAACGATAATAGGATTTTACATTTACAAAAGAAAATCGGCTGTATGAACTTTTAATAGGGCTTTCATTCAGACCTGTTGCATGGTGTACCTGAAAAATTATTTCTTATAATAAAAATAAGTAAAAACTTAAGCTTAAAATTTTACTTGCTACTGATTATTTAGGATTTTAGTATTAATTCTCATAAAAGGTTTACAACTACAAAAATATAATACTATTGAATAATTTTTAGTCAAAGCTTACCTTTAAGGCTAGTGTCTGTGAAACTGGGTATTAAATGTTTTAGCTAATATTTACAATCAAAGTAAAATATCAAGCTTAAGACTTTTATTTCTGTGCAGTTCCTTAGATTGATTTACTTATTCTCATAAAAAGAAGGATCTATCTATCCATTTAAAATAATTACTACTAGATTTTATTTACAGCTATACCGTGACTGTAACTTTCTGTAACTGTTTTTACTTTACTAAGTCATTATTACAACAGTGTATTTTATCTAGGAATTAAAATTATTATAAAAAGATTTTGCTTTTTGGAATTCATCATAATATATTTCAGTTAAGTAAAGCTTTATGTTAATACGACGACTTGCAAAACATCTAATTTAATATGATGACTTGCAAAACATCTAATTTAATATGAGGACTTGAAAAACATCTAATTTAATATGAGGACTTGCAAAACATCGAATCAAGTACCTGTACGCAAAATATATTGCTTATTCATTATTGAATATAGTATGAATAATGATACAAAAACTTACATGAATAACAATACAAACCAGCAGGAATAATAAAAAAACTGATACCAATGACTAAGAAAATTAATAAATTTTACCTTTTGAGATATCAATTCTCAATCAAGTATCATAATCTTAATTCCGCCCAGATCATTTTTAAAGATAACCTTTAAAAAAGATAATTTCTTCCTATATTCCATTTAGAACATAGCCTTGTGGAGATCTTGTGGCACGGTAATTGAACCCGACCCAAACCAAACCTTTAAGAACTAATAGATTGCTAGATCAGTTGCAATAAACTTACGAATTTGACCAAGGCTATGTTTTTTGATTAAAATAATAAATATAACAAAAACAAAAATATATATATATACTTCAGATAAAATATCGTATTTAACGCTCCATGACTTTTTGCTGCGGAGTGGAAAGGGTTAGTTTTCTATTCTTAAACCGACTATTTTTACACTCAATATTCGTGTTATGAGAGTTATTGTAAAAGTTTTACCTAATTAATAAATATTATGTTAATTAAAACTTTAATGTGTCAACGATACTTAACAATTGTAATTTTTGTTTTTTTGAAATAAAAACAACTCGCATATTACCCAGGTATATTGAATTGTTGTAATTTGAATGCAAATATCTAGAATTTGTTTTAAAGTAATAAAAATGTGACAAATTGGCTAAAAAAATAATCAAAAAAAGTTTTATAGTAACAAACAAGTTTGAAACAAATTTATTAGTTCTTCACTTTAATTTTGTAGGCCAAGGTGTGGCCGTACAAGTAAGGGGAACTAGGGACAAATGACCCAAATTGTAGTTTTGTGCTTGTAACTTTAAAAAAAAATATTTATGGATGTGAAAATGCAGTCACTCTATACTTTATAAACTATTACACAATATATAATAATATTTTCTAAAGTATTAACTGAAATAGCACTAAAATTTAAATGGTTTAAAACTTAAGTTTTGGGTCATGTATCCCAGTGCGTAGGGATACATGACCCACCCATTAAGGTTACGTGACCCAACCCATACATTTGGTAGTATGACTTTAAATTATCAAAAAACTTTTACATAGTAACAACATAACATTATAATTTATATACAGTTTATATACAGTGACTCAAAGAATTGAGGATACACCTTAGTTTTACTTTGTACATCCAACTTCGAATAGAAATTACACATTATCTACACTCTTAAAACAAAAGAGTGAATTTTTCACTCAAAAAAAGAGCGAAATATATTTCAACAACAATCAATCCTTCTGAGTGTTTTTTCGCTCAAAAAGAGTGAATGTTTCACTCAAAAACAGATCGAAATATATTTCAACAACAATCAATTCTTCTGAGTGTTTTTTCGCTCAAAAAAGAACACTTTGTGGAAAAAGAGGAATCTTTGAATCACTCTTCAAACGAGTGAAATACAATTCACTCTTTTTCGTAGTGAATTTCATTTCGTCTTTTGAACGAGCGATTTTAAAACCTTGCCATTGGTCCAATTTGGTCACGTGATGCGAGCCGGAGGGGTTCTTTGAAGAAGTCGTCCGCGCCATCCTGTTTGGAAAGGAATAGGTTATTTATTCTTGTTTGTTTATTTTTTTTTTAAATTGTGTTAGTTTTTTTTTCTTGTTAATTTATGGCCAAATGTTTTATGTTTCTTTTTTTGGCTACAGTGAGGAATTTTCGCAATCAAAGAGAAGATAGAATCATGTAAACAAACCACTTGGTAAGTTTTGTTTTATTCTAATTATTCATGTTATTTATTTTGAAACTCGGACTAGCTAATTCTAAATTCGATCAGTTTGATACATATATTAATAATAGTGTGCATAATTTTTCAAGCATTTAGAGTATGTTTAAGCAAGCATTAGTACAATAATATATAGAAACATTAATGTAGTAACTTTATCGTTTAAAATAACCAGGCATGCATGTACATGCCAGTAATCTTTAATTATTGTTATTATGTAGTGAATACAGGAACACACACACACACACAATCTTCCTTTCTAATTAATTAAACTGTATTTCTTGAAACAGTGTACAGGTTAACTGATATTAGCGTCATATAATGCTATGTTGTGCAAAAGTTTTTATTCAGTATTATTATATATTTCAGTATTTTTATTAAATGTTTAGCTAACTACTTCTCTATTTGGTTAACAACTGAATATTTGACATGCTACTCTAACATTTATTATTGAATTACTTAATTTGGTTAATTTTAATTTGACGGTACTTCTGTCGCCAAGGGATTTGGCGCTTTTGTAGGGAGCGATAAACAATTATTTTTGGTGATGCGGCATTTTCTGGTGAAATGCGTTGTGGCGTCTTTGTTGTGGCTAGGTGGCGCTGGTTATACTTGCGCGGCTGTTAGGCACGTGGGATTTATTTGTTCTAAATTAGTTTTTGACCAATCGCCAGCGCTGGTAATACTTGCGTGGTATTTAGGTTGCGCGGATGTTGTGCGCACGGAATTATTTTTATTCTATTAAATTTCTTTTTGTTCTATCGTCATTACGTTTGGGGTTACGTTTAGCTTTTGAACATCCGATTATTATGGATGGTGCGTATTAAAATTCTGAATTTTTTATCGGTTTGAAAATGCCTGGACAGCTAGCTATCATTCAGTTTTGAAAGAATAAAACTAAACTTTTTTATTTTAAATTTTTTGTTTTGCTTCGTAAAACAAAACTGCCCGGGCCCCAAACCAATATTTAGGCTTTCAATGGGCCCTACAATACTGCCCCATGTTGGATACTGATGTTTTTTAGGGAAAACAAAATTGCCCGGGGCCCCAAACGAGTATTTAGGCTTCCAACGGGCCCTACAATACTGCCCCATGTTGGATACTGATGTTTTTTTAGAGAAAACAAAATTGCCCGGGGCCCCAAACGAGTATTTAGGCTTTCAATGGGCCCTACAATACTGCCCCATGTTTGATACTGATGTTTTTTAGAGAAAACAAAATTCCCCGGGGCCCCAAACGAGTATTTAGGCTTTCAATGGGCCCTACAATACTGCCCCATGTTGGATACTGATGTTTTTTTAGGGGAAAAAATAATTGCCCGTACCCCCAAACGCGTGCGTACTGGATTGCCACTCATTCGTGTAGCTCTAAAACGCTCTCGTGTAGCTCTTCAAACGAAACTAAACTGGATTGCCACTACTAGCCCATTGTGTAGTGTAAAGTTTGTTCTGTGTTGCCCAAAGCAAACCAAAACCCTGAGTCTGGTTTTTTTTTCAAAAGTAACTAGGGTTACTGCATCGGCGGAAAGGAATCTGGCAATGCGGAAACACGCGAGTTTCGCCAAGTTGTTGTTGTTTCTGGAGCCGCGCCAAGCAGTACCGTGAAATTAAAATTTACCCTTAATTTGAATTGGTAGAAGTAACTGTATATAAGGAAGTCCAGACAAGTTATTGTTTTCCCTGAAAATAACACCTCAGGGCCTTGTCATTATGAAAAAGTACACTGCAAATTCATTAAACACTTTTGCAAACACTGATAACCAAAACCTAAATTTCAATTGTATTGAGATTGAGAATGTGTTAGGAGTGCGTTGTGTAAGAAATAAAAGGTCGGATTGTAAAGTGTTGTTGAAAGTTACAAGGAGAGAAAATGTGTTTAAATAGTGCTTCTATCTATGTTTAGGAACCCATTCAGCACATTTGGCTGCGTTACATCTCTTCATAGAGGTTAGAATTAGACAGTTTAAAAAAGTCAACAAAATGAGCACAGGGTTAATGTGAGCTATTGTCACACTAGAGGTACATGAGGGCTATTGGCGACAGGCATCATAATTTAAAACCACAGTCAAATAACGAGCAAACACCTTACTAGGCACCCAACATAACTTGTAAGGGCAACATCCTATGCAGATTTGGACTTTTGAAGAATATTTAACATGCATTCCTCCACACGGGGTATTATTCGGTGGACATTTTTGTTGTTGCACAGGTCATTTTTAGGTCGGTAGTTATTTCGGCAATGCCTGTACCTGGGACATTCAGTAATCAGTATGCAAGACGAACACCAAAACTGACTGGGCTCCCCACCCCAGCCCTAAATAAGCAAAGATCCTGCTACTTGAATCTTACGAAGAGCATGTTGGGAAAAATCATCTTTATACTTTAGTTGATTTTTTTTTCAGTCAGTATTTGGTGGTTAGAATGCATCCTGAATTCAATTTTTTTTTTATAAAATGGCCAGTATAAATAATTATTTGGTACAAAACTGTTGTATTTGTCATTTTGTAATCGACTTTGAAGAAGTTATGGAAATACAGGCATGACCCCTGTTTAAGGGCAATTATAAAATAACAAGTTGGGCAGCCTGAAACGTTATACCAGGTCTGAATGGTAAGAAAATCATAATTGAGGACCTAAAGTGTTCTTCCCAGGTCTGGGCATCTCCAAAATAATTGCCGATCTATAAACAGCCTGTGCAGCCAAAAATGTCTGAAGAATAGTACCCCGTGTAGAGGAGGTGCACTTTAAATACCCTCCAAAGTCCCGACGCTTTGTACGATGTCGCCATTAACGGTTGCGTTGGGTGCCTACTCCGGTGTCGCCTCGTCACCTGACTGTAGTTCTAAATTACGACGCCCGTTGGCAATAGCCCTCGTGTTGCTCTTGTGCGACAATAATTCAAACTTAATTAAATTCAAACATTAAATAGATTAATGCATTAGATCTGTTTTTATATATTCAATATTATCTTAAAACTTTCTAGTTATATGCTGTTTGATTACTTTCAGGTTGTTGCATTTAATTTTCATCAGAATGGAATATGTACGAGAAAGGACAGGTTCTCTATTTATGGAGATAGTAAAAATACTTTTAATTATTTTATGCCAAAATTAATTCAATTTAAAGGGTCCTATAAATGTTGTATGATATTTAGACATATTGCGGCTGTGTTAACTACAAACAATTGCAGGCAAACCTCATTAATGTGAACACGATAAATTGAAATTACTGTTCATTCTATTTGTAGTTGGAATTCTCGTCATATGGCATTGACAATGTTATTTTAAATAATTAAGCCCAAAAAATATACAACACTGAAGTCATGCATATCCGATTCCAAATTAAACTGATAGTTTCTAGGTTTTAGAAATCTGTTTTTTTAATGTTTTACCTCATTTATTCATATTTATTTTTTCCTCTCCACTTTCTTAGAAAACTTTGGTGCTTAGCTAATGCTAGCAGATTTGTTGCCAGTTACAGGCTTCAGAAATAAGAGAAAGGTATTTTTTTTCATGATCTTATTGACGAATTGCATCTGATCGCTGTGAATAGTAGTAGTCAAAAATTCCTGGTTTGAGATAATCAACTTTTAGGTTTAACAATTTTCCAGCTTCATAATCGGTAGACATTGTAAGTCAGCAAACTGTGTATGCATGCTCTACACAATTTCTGAATGACTTAAGGTTGCCTGATCTTTACTTTGATCTACATTCCACCCATTCAATAACAAAAAAAGGCAAATAGGACTTGTAATATAATCACGTAATATAATCACGTAATGTAATATATGTAATATAATCCCCTCAAGTCCCACAGGCTCCTCATAGTGTGCACTAGTTGCCGGAGTGTTCCTGGGGGGTGATGTACGTCGGGATTCTCCTGGTAGGGCCACCCAAGGCGTGAAGGCCACTCCAACATGCTCAGCTAACGCCTGGGGCAACGGAGCTAAGTCGGTCCGCTACCTATTTTTTTAGGGGCTCCGGTCTTGTGACTAACAGAGGCTGCAACCTTTCCCCATCCATGAAGAGTACACCCGATCTTTCTGACGCTGCATCGGTCGTCGTGCAGCCTAAAAAGGCCCGCGTTCCTGGTTTAGGCAGAGGGCCAGGTTCGAAAAGTAATCCACGGTCTACAAATACTTTAAAGATCTTGCAATTTAACATCAATGGAATCTCAACAAGTGCTACGAGGATTTAACTTGATCAGGTGCTTGACCTGGCACTAACCGAAGGAGTTCAAATTATAGCCCTGCAGGAAACTAAGCTGAAAACAAGTACATCCCTCAAAATCAAGGGATTCAATATCTACAGGGTTGATAGACCGAATAGAAGTGGAGGAGGTCTCGCGTTCCTCATTAGGGACGTCAATTATCAGAATATAAATATCAACAGAAAAATAACTGATGGAACTAATCTCGAGATCCAGGGCATAAGGATCATTTGGAGAGGGAGACCTCTTAACATCTTTAACATGTACCATCCCCCAGACCTCACAAGTCTTCCAATCGACCTACAAGACTTACTTAATGTAGGTACTGTCTGCTTAGGCGATTTAAACGCTAAACACCCCATTTGGGGCTGTTCAATATCAAACCCAAGAGGAAATGAGTTACTCGACATGATTGATGACAGGAGCTTTAATATTCTTAAAGATGGCACTCATACACATTTTTCATATAGTTATAACACGAAAGAAGCTTTAGACATTTCTTTTGTCAGCCCAGATCTTGGGCCTGGTTGCAGATGGACTGTTTTGGAAAACCTGGGAAGTGACCACCTTCCTGTCTTAATTGAATTAAAAAAGAGACAATTACTGCCCACTGGTAAAGAAAAACAATGGATCTTTAAAAAAGCGAACTGGCAGTCCTTCACAGAGGTTGTTGACAGTGAAATAGAGAGTAAACCTCTCAGTGACAGTATTGAAACGAACTGGGGTGCTCCTTTAAAAAAACAATCTTAAGAGCAGCCAAGAAAGCCATTCCTAGAGGAAATTTAAAGAAAAAGAAACCCTATTTGACTAGTAAAGCACCTTTTCTACAACCACTGCTGGAAGAACGAAAAATAATCTTTGATGCTAAGGATACAGCCAACAGCAATCTTGTAAGAACTGAATTAAATAAAATTAATGCAAAAATTAAAAGACTTTACGCACAGATTAAACGATACAAATGGAATGAACTATGCTCAAGTCTTGATTCAAGAACATCTAATGGAAAACTGTGGAAACTGGTTAAAAGCATTGGAAAAGAGCAACCACAGTGTGAGCAAAGTAACACAATCCGGAATGACAAAGGAGAATTAGCTGAAAATGACGAGCAAGCGGCCAACCTTTTAGGTCAGCATTATCAGAAAATCAGCAAACTCATTTTCACTGCTGAAGACAGAAGTGTCAAAATTAAGGCTAGTAATATTGTCCATGGCTGCCGCAGCAACACCCAAAGTGGAACCAAAGGTTTCACCAGGGATTACAGACTGAATGAACTCGAGGCTGCAATCAGGGACACAAGCCTTAATAAATCTCCGGGACCTGACGGCATACACGGCCAAATGATAGGCCATCTTGGCACGATTGGAAGACAAAGACTCTTGGATATTATAAATTGTTCCTGGAACAAGGGGCAACTCCCTCGGGATTGGAAGAGAGCAACCATTGTTCCCTTTAAAAAATCTGGCAAAACGGACGGTTCCCCGGAGAGTTATCGACCCATCGCCTTGACCAGTTTAGCCTGTAAAATCATGGAGAAAATGGTTCTGAGAAGACTCACATTTCACTTACATTCCAACGATCTTCTCCCGGAGGAACACTATGGCTTCAGAGAAGGTCATTGCACTACTGACCAGTTACTTTACTTCTGTCAAAAAGTTAGAGACGCTCACAACAAAAAACCGACTAATCACACTGTCGTGGTTTTCCTGGACTTATCTAAGGCTTTTGACAGAGTTTGGAATAATTTGCTTGTCATAAAACTTTTCAAAACGTTTGGAATTGGCGGAAAGGCCCTTCCCTGGATCTACGACTTCTTGCGTAACAGACTTATCAGAGTGAAGTATAACAAATCCCTCTCAAGGAGTTTCAGGATCTTTCACGGGGTTCCCCAAGGATCAGTTCTGAGCCCAACTCTATTCACACTTTACTTATCAGACATTGAGAGTATTATCAAAAGGAAATGTGAGGTCTGCGCTTTTGCGGATGATATTGTCCTTTGGAAGTCCGATTCCGACGTGACGAAGTTAGAGAGAGATATTAATCTATTCCTTGAGAACATCCAGAATTTATCTGAATACCATAAACTGTGCTTTAATCCAACTAAGTCCTCGGTTAGCTTCTTCACAACCAACAGAAAGCTTTATAATTTCCATCCTAATATCTTATTGAACGATCAACAACTGACTCTGGATAAACATCCAAAATATTTAGGCTCTGTGTTAGACCCTGAGATTCTGGGAAATAAACAAATCGATCATCTTGTGCTGAAGGCAAGAAAGCGGCTCAACATCTTGAGGTATATATCAGGGCATGATTGGGGTGCTGACGCTGGTACTCTCAGAACAACATACATCTCAATAATTCGACCCATCTTGGAATTTGGCATTCCAATTTATTGTTGTGCCTCAGATTTAAATCTTGAGAAACTTGAAAAGATTCAGCTTTGCGCTGCTCGGATCATCACTGGGCTAAGAAATACGTGCCCCAGGGACATTGTGCTTTTCGAGGCAGACCTACAGCCCCTAGAACTTAGGAGACATGCCTGCCTATCAAAATACTACAACAAACTAAGTGCTCTAGGTTCATACAATCGCACCACCACCTACTTCAAAAACTGGCGTAATAATCAGAGACTCAAGAGACACAGTCCCTTCAGCCAATTGGTTACTTTTAATCTTGTTGATGGTGCAGTAGAGCCGCATCACCTAGCACAGTGCCTCGACCCGGTTAATGATCTTGGTGATGTCTTTTTCCATACTAAATTACCAGTACATGTCAATAAACAAACAGATCTTCCGGTCTTTCTAAAGCAACTTGCTCTTGAGAGAATCGGAGAGATTCCAAATGATGCCATTCAGGTCTACACGGATGTCAGCAGAGATGACTATAACCGATCTGGCAGCGGAATTTACATCAAATTTCAAAGCCATGACTTAAGGATACAGAGGAAAAATCCTGACTACTGCTTAGTTTTTCGCAGTAAACTGATAGCCATCGACAAAGCCCTTGGTCTTCTTGCGTCTCTTCCCCATGGGAACGAGATTTGGATTCTGTCTGATAGCAGAAGCGCATTACAGCACCTGAGAGATTGGCAGGTTGTGAGAGACAATGTGGGAGTATTCTTAACAAGTTAAAACGGCTTTCCATGTCGCATCAGATTCATCTGCAGTGGATCCCCTCCCACGTCGATATTGAGGGGAACGAGATCGCGGACAATTTAGCAAAGGCTGGTGCTGGCGAGGCCTCTGTTCCGTCAGCGCCTCTCACCATTTCGGAGATTCACTCAAAGATTAAACACTAGAACAGGACCACTTGGATTGTCCCCCCAGTGCACCATTGGTATCAATGTCCGCGTCCTGGAGGCTCCCTTGCTCCTGGCTTTAATAGACATGATCAAACTGCTCTTGCCCGCTTTCAAAGTGGCCACCTTAAGACATTGAAATTTAATGAGGGATCCAGGAGCTTCGAAATTTGTTCTAACTGCTTTTTTGAGCAGGCTTCGCTTGATCACATACTCGCGTGCCTGGGGCTCTCCAAGCTGGATTTAGACGACGACCCTTTAATGGTGTTGGACTTTCTGAGGGTGTACGATGTCATGGACCTGGTCTAGCACTGCTGCCCTCCGGGGGCATGCAACAACAATATAATCACACACTTTTTATAATATGATATTGTTGATCTGTGTTTAATCAATGTATTTTTCCTTCATAATTGCTAAATGTAATTTTTTTGTAGGTTTCTGGCAGTCAAAGTTTGGTACCCGTGTGTCCCTCTGATGCACTCATTTGATTTATTAAAGTATGTTTTTTTTATAGTTTACTTATTTAAAAAATTGTTTGGAAACTTTAATGAGTAGTCAGTGATGTATTGTATTGTTTGTGTAAAATCAGTGGTGTGTAAGTATATGAAATTTAAACTCTAGGACAAGTGACAAAACTACTGAGCTGGCAACTAATAGAACTTCGACCGACATCGTACGCTAGTGCCATAATTTTGGGGAGTCCCGTCGGTTAAGGCGTTCGCCTTGCATGCGAAAGGTCTCAACGACTCCTGTGGCCAATAGCCCTCCTGTAACTCTAGTGGACGATAATTCAAACCTAACTAAAATAAAATAAATAGAAATTAGTGTAAAAGTTTATCGAGATGTATTATAGTCATCGCTTTTTTAATTAACTTTCACTAACTTGTCTGCTTTAATTAGCAAACGTCAATGACATCTTTAGCTGAGTGATTGTTCCTTGCGAGTGACAGAATAGGAACAAAGACAATCAAACTAGATTAAGAATCCTCACGGCCCCTTCAAAACTAAGTTTGTTTGAAAAGAAGACACACTTCTCTTACATTCTCTAGAATAATTCACTATTCATTAAAATGTCTTAATTAACTATTTTCCGGTCTTTAAGATCTTTAGCGATTAAATATAATAATTAAACTTAAATTGTTTAAATATTTAACTTGTTTAAATATTTAAACTTGTTATTTCATTTTTCGTAATGGAAAACATTATATAATCGCGTTTAATGTACAATGGTCTGTTTAGAATGAACATTGACGAATCGTATTAGTAAAAATTCAAAACATTTCTTACAGACCAAAGTGAAAAACAATAAAAGGTATTTTTCCATTTTGCAAGTTATACAGTCTCTAAAAATGTTCAAACGTCGTCAAACGGAGAATTTTCGATGTTATACTTTAACTGTGTATACTGTGATTTGTCGCCAAAAAAATCTGAAGTTCCGTTTGGCGATATTTGCGCCTGCGAAATGGAAAAGTTCCCATAAAGTTTAATCAATAAATATATTTTTCCCGACAGATCTCGATAAATTGAGTGGCAAATCAAATTTTTCCATTAAATACGAACACACAAGCTTATTTGATTAGGCTAAATAAATGGTACGTTTCCGTTAAATATGCACACTCCTAGAAATTCCCATACAAAGGATAATGCTCGATATGTGGCAACGTTGACTTACTATTATGTTTCATAAGAATACGGCAACCCTAATGGGGTTTGGCGACAGAGGTTAGACATTTTTCAGACTTGTGCGTATCTAACGAAAAAGTACCCAAAATAAATCCATCCTTTCAATTTACATATATAGTGTACTAGCTGTTATACCCGACGTTGCACGGGTAGAGGTGGAAAAATAATTTAACAGTCAATTTAACTATTTTTAGCCTACTTTTCTTTTTTTAATTCGAAAGAATTAAAAAAATGAAAAAGTAGGTATTGACATGCGGTCGATGTCTGTCTGTCTGTCTATCCGTACCCCCCTTCCAAAATCGGTTCTATCCATCGGATCTTAAAAATTCTTTTTTTGTTAGAAAGCAATGACCTCAGATACCCAACTTTCATACTTTTTGTCCGTCTGTCTGTACGTCCGGACGGACATAAATCTACTATCTGTCGGCGAATTTCCCATTGAATTAGCATTGAAATTCAATTTTGAGTCATTTAAATCACTGTAGGTATTGAAATGCGGTTGATGTTCATCTGTCTGTCTGTTCGTATGTCTGTGTCTTTCCGTCTGTCTGTCTGTCCGTCCGTCTGTCTGTCTGTCTGTCCGTACCCCCTTTCCAAAACCGGTTCTATCCATCGGATCTAAAAAATTCTTTTTTTGTTAGAAAGCTATGTCCTAAGATACCCAACTTTCATACTTTTTGTCCGTCTGTCTGTACGTCCGGACGGACATAAATATACTATCTGTCGGCGAATTTCCCATTGAATTAGCATTGAAATTCAATTTTGAGTCATTTAAATCGCTGTAGATATTGAAATGCGGTTGATGTCCATCTGTCTGTCTGTTCGTATGTCTGTCTGTCTTTCCGTCTGTCTGTCTGTCCGTATCACTCTTCCAAAATCGGTTCTATCCCTCGGATCTTAAAAATTCTTTTTTTGTTAGAAAGCTATGACCTCAGATACCCAACTTTCATACTTTTTGTCCGTCAGTCTGTACGTCCGGACGGACATAAATCTACTATCTGTCGGCGAATTTCCCATTGAATTAGCATTGAAATTCAATTTTGAGTCATTTAAATCGCTGTAGGTATTGAAATGCGGTTGATGTCCATCTGTCTGTCTGTTCGTATGTCTGTCTGTCTTTCCGTCTGTCCGTCTGTCCGTATCCCTCTTCCGAAATCGGTTCTATCCCTCGGATCTTAAAAATTCTTTTTTTGCTAGAAAGCTATGACCTCAGAGACCCAACTTTCATACTTTTTGTCCGTCTGTCTGTACGTCCGGAGGGACATAAATCTACTATCTTTCGGCGAATTTCCCATTGAATTAGCATTGAAATTCAATTTTGAGTCATTTAAATCACTGTTGCCAAATCAACAATGGCATGAGAAACTTTATTTATTTAAACATATTTGAAGCAAAATAATATTTTCATGAATCAGTTTGGAATGACGTCATAAAATGTAGCACAATTTGATTCTTTGATTATTCATTATTTATCTACCAAACAAGCGGCAAGGCATACTTTTTCATGCAATTATGCTTAGTTTTAATTTACATTTCTTATTTTTTAATGCAGTTCGGAGTAATTTCATTACTTTTGTTATTAAACAAGAAGTTCATAAAGAACTAAAATAGCCTACTTTCATGTTACTTAAATACTTACTGAAGTTCTAATCGGGAAAAAAAACTAGGTTCCTAAAGTAAATATCATCAACAGCCGTTTCTACTCTACATTTATACACATTAGAAAAAAAAATCGAAACACAGCACCCAGCTATAATTTAAACTTCTAAAAGCCAAAATCAACTATTTTCCTTAATATTCTTTCGCAAATTAATTAAATATTATTTATCATCTGCTCGTGATTTATTTGTAGTTCGAAGAATAATTAAATATTTATTAATAACAAAAGTAATGAAACTACTCCGACAGCATTAAAAAATAAGAAATGTAAATTAAAACTAAGCATAATTGCATAAAAAAAGTATGCCTTGCCGCTTTTTTTGGTAGATAAAAAAGAATAATCAAAAATCAAATTGGCTACATTTTATGACCTCATTCCAAACTGATTCATGAAAATATTATTTTGCTTCAAATATGCTTAATAAATAAAGTTTCCCCATGCCATTGTTGATTTGGCAACAGTGTTTTAAATGACTCAAAATTGGAATTTCAATGGTAATTCAATGGGAAATTCGCCGAAAGATAGTAGATTTATGTCCGTCCGGACGTACAGACAGACGGACAAAAAGTATGAAAGTTGGGGTCTCTGAGGTCATAGCTTTCTAACAAAAAAAGAATTTTTAAGATCCGGGGGATAGAACCGATTTTGGAAGAGGGATACGGACATACGAACAGACAGACAGATGGACATCAACCGCATTTCAATACTTTACAGCGATTTAAATGACTCAAAATTGAATTTCAATGCTAATTCAATGGGAAATTCGCCAAAAGATAGTAGATTTATGTCCGTCCGGACGTACAGACAGACGGACAAAAAGTATGAAAGTTGGGTATCTGAGGTCATAGCTTTCTAACAAAAAAAGTATTTTTTAAGATCCGATGGATAGAACCGATTTTGGAAGGGGGGGGGGGTATACGGACAGACAGACAGACGGACAGACAGACAGACGGACGGACAGACAGACGGATAGACAGACAGACATACGAACAGACAGACAGATGGACATCAACCGCATTTCACTACCTACAGCGATTTAAATGACTCAAAATTGAATTTCAATGCTAATTCAATGGGAAATTCGCCGACAGATAGTAGATTTATGTCCGTCCGGACGTACAGACAGACGGACAAAAAGTATGAAAGTTGGGTATCTGAGGACATAGCTTTCTAACAAAAAAAGAATTTTTAAGATCCGATGGATAGAACCGATTTTGGAAGGGGGGTACGGACAGACAGACAGACAGACGGACATCGACCGCATGTCAATACCTACTTTTTCATTTTTTTAATTCTTTCGAATTAAAAAAAGAAAAGTAGGCTAAAAATATTTAATTATTCTTCGAACTACAAATAAATCACGAGCAGATGATAAATAATATTTAATTTGCGAAAGAATATTAAGGAAAATAGTTGATTTTGGCTTTTAGAAGTTTAAATTATAGCTGGGTGCTGTGTTTCGATTTTTTTTTCTAATGTGTATAAATCTAGTGTATAAACGGCTGTTGATGATATTTACTTTAGGAACCTAGTTTTTTTCCCGATTAGAACTTCAGTAAGTATTTAAGTAACATGAAAGTAGGCTATTTTAGTTCTTTATGAACTAATAACCCAACTTGGATATAGTAATGATTAATATTAATTTCAAAAATACCTTTGATAAGAAGCTCAAATTAAAACTCATATTTAAGTAAAAAATAATCAGTAAGAATTAAAAATGGAAAAACAGCTAATTCTTAAAAGGGTCTCAAACAATTATTTTAACGCAATTCAAGGGATTTCTATAATAAATTAAGTAACTTTTTTTGGACACTTTATAGATATAAATACAATATAAGCAGTACAAATTTCTACCATAATTCAATACAAATGCTGAAAAATTAGAATTCAATGCATATGTATACAGTACTAAATCAATGCAGATATGTACAATAATTGAATGAAAATAAATACAATAATAATTGAATGAAAATAAATACAATAATAATTGAATGAAAATAAATACAATAATAACGCTAGCAAATTTATACCCGTTCTTCGCATGGATTAAAAATTATCAAATCGTTCCAAATATGTGTACCATATAACCTGTTATAGGATCATAAACTTATGTTATTGTTCCCACTCGTTATAAAGTATAAAATCCCGTTTCATTGCCTTAAAATTCCAAAATGAAAAAAAACGCTGTAAAATGCACTCATAAATGTCATCACAATTCCCTCATAAATACATAAAACCTTTTAGCTCATTTGGCGCGTTTGGGAGATAATTTGGCAAGAAAATATACAGGGTGAAGCAAATAAAAACCGGCCCCAACGTGGAATAAGAATACGACAGAAATTTGCCAAGTCAAAAACCAATACAAAAACAGGTTTGCTAACATGAAGCCATTGATCGCTTCAATATTAAGCGCAAACAAACACTTGGCGACTTATTTGCCGGCAACTATGCTATGGTTTGAAAAGCTAGTTGAAATGAAATATAAACAAGGTTTGTAGAGCTGATTCCAAAAAGTTCCCACTAGTGATTATTTCGGTTGTTATTTATCGTAAAGAATCGGACCTTTTTGTTTTTGTTTAATGCAAAAACACTCTAAATTGATTGCAAGACCCAGAATCTGGTGTTCAGACCCTTTCGGAATGTTTTTGAACTTGTTGTCGTTGACAGCAGATCCTGGCTGACGCCATTTCGATCTGATCGTTGCCTAGTACTCTTTTTTGGCACTTTTACACCTTAAAAATTCTTTAGCAAACGACTGTCCACATTTGTAGAGTCATGATTAACGAACTCTTTAGTTTTTTCACACTAAGATATTTATTTTTGCAGTACAGTTAAAAGATTTAAGTTTTTTTTTAATAAATATAAACTTTTAAATTTTGTATGTCGGGATTCTAAAAGTGAACCACTAGGTGGGGAGCCAAAAGGTACACCAACAGTCGCAAATCACACGGACCACTACGATCTGAACGGCCAATATCCACGATAGCTCTAATTAATGTTTAAACCAATCCAACAATGAAAAAAAAGGTTTTTCAATGAAACCCCTTGCAAAGCTTGAAAAAATCTTTTAATTCCCTTGAAAAACTTTCAGGCGGCTTCAAGAGTTTTTCTCGCCAAGATTTTAGCTTATTTCCCACTCTAGACCGGGGGCCGGTTTTTAATAATTTGGCGATTTGGCAAAAGTATTTGGCGAAAAAAAAACAAAACATAAAAAAACTAATATGCGCTCTAGTGCATGGCCTTTATTAAACCCTCATAGTTCAGTAAAGCTTAAAATACATTTTGCTTAACTATGCATACATGAGAACAGAAAAATCAAGAAAAAATACTCAATAAACCACATTTAAAAACCGGGGAAAGGAGACTGGCGGAATTACGTCCCTTTAAAAAATGTCAAATTATTTTTCAAATAATGAAAATTTGTTTTAAGGGAATGGCAACAGAATAAAAAAAAACATTTTTAATTTTTAAATGTTTTCGTTTAAAAAATTTTATTTAATTTTTTTCAGCCGTGGCATCAGGAAAGTAAAAAAAAGATTGGTTTAGCCAAAGTGGTGTAGTTTTTTCAGAAAATTCGAAAAAAAAACTTCGAAAACGTAGAAAGGAAAGGGCTGATTCGAAAAATTCTTAGCCTATTTTTGTTCCGGAGATGGCAGAATTTTTTTGCCAAATTCGTAAGATCTGTTGCTGGTTCTTTAGATCTCGTGTCTTATCAAAAAAACGGAAGTTGCCTTTTTTGTATAAGATTTGAAAAATTTTATAAGAAAAATTCAATAATTTCGTAAAAAATGTTTTAGAAATAAGTAAAAGACCCCTAAAAGAAATTCGAAACGTGAACTAGATACGAAAATTGGGATTTCGAAAACAATTCCTTTTGGTAACTTTCAACTTTTTCCGGAGCATATACCCACAAAAAATGGCAGAGGGGCTACTTTAGGAAATAG